>JACCPG010004756.1:0-24324 GCA_016069955.1 Drepana arcuata | reverse complement strand
CTAATACAAAAAACTTATAATGTTAGTTTGGACATGATGAGTGAAGGAAGGGTAGCAAAATACCTGGACGAAGCGGCAGAGGTTGTGCTAAATATTTAGATCACTACTATGGATCAAACGAGATTATTTTTATCGAAGCTGGCGAGCATGTCTTTAAAGACTAACGGATCCATTTTGCTTCATCCACGATGTATGTAGATGAAGCAAAATGGATCTGGAAGTCTCGAGTGTACTAGCGTTCTGCTCGCTCTGCCTACCCCGGCTTCAGCATCATCATACCTACATCAAAATTAAAAGTCTAAATATTATATTCAAATTATGGGAAACAGGGAACACGTATTGAACTGACGTTCATTATTTTAGTATGTGACCATACTTATTAAAAAGCGGTACCAAAGCTACCACTGTTTCCAAGAAAAAAAACTTGTCAAGAGAAGAAACGGCGAAACATTATATATGTCGTCGAACACCACGTCGAGACTCTCGGGGGATAAGCAGTACCATGATCTTAGTAATTAGAAACAAAATGGTAAAGACCACAAGACCTTTAATCTTAAAACTCTACACTACTCACAAAACCAGATAAAAAATATCTATATAAAATCCTCCAGATACCCCAGCCCAGCTACCTAGCTTGCAAACCCCACATGGGATGACCTTGGCAGTGTTAGCTTAGCGCCTGGCTAAAGAATGCCTTCGTAATCGCCATCACCTCTTTCGCTTAGTTGTCATTCTTCATGCACATGCACATGCACGCCGATTTCGGTTAGAATTAAAATAATTTTTAATTTATAAAATATCGCTAATTATAGCACATACTCATCAAAAGTTTACCGAGTTCTTTCGGAAGGGGTTCAATACGTAATCCACCGGGCACAAAGGGCAGAGACTTCAATACTTAATTGGTTGAAGCCTTTAAAAGCCGCTTTGAAGTCGACTTCGAGGCGACGTGGCGGACACTCGCTGCAAGAATGTTAAACTGGTAGGTATTCCGGCTACCATACGATATTGTTTTATATCGAGTGTCGATACGAAATGATTGTCTATACTAATATTATGAAGAGGAAAGATTTGAATGTACGTATGTTTGTAGGGAATTGGTTCAAAAAGTACTGGACCGATTTTAAAAATTCTTTCACCATTTGAATGCTACATTATCACTGATTAAAATAGGCTATTTTAATTGCAAGAAAAAAATTATTGTGCCATTGTGTTGTGTGTGTTAAAAAAAATTTCCACCCGTGCGAAGCCGGGACGGACACTGCTTGCGACACAAAGATCGCAAGTTCGAACCCCGACTGTACCAATGAGTTTTTCTAAACTTATGTACAATGAATGATTAGTCAAACCACGAGCTTTACGGTGAAGGAAAACATCGAGAGAAGACCTGCATACGTCTGAGAAGCAATTCAAAGGCGTTTGTATAGTCGTGCTTGAGTAACGTCGATGGACTCGCCATCTGTCACGTTGGCACCTAATATACCTCTGGCGGAAAGTGGTTGTGTGGGTATTACCTATACACCTACATTATTACACGGGCCCTTGTGGGAAGGATATATTATATAATTAAAAACCCATCTGGCAACGTAGATATTAACTTAAATTCACTAGGGACAATAATACGCGAGTGTCCTCTGATGTAGCTAGTGCCAATCACGGCGGTAACACCTTATCATCAGGCCGATCTGAAGCTTGTATTGCCACCTTAGTGGTATAGAAAAGAACGTACCTTTTCCTAACCTTAATAAAAACATCAATCTTTAATTGCTCCGATTGACGTTCTCATCGATAAAAATGCTTTAAGAATACCCCCCTTAGCAATTCAGCATTATTCATTGGGCGGCGCTAACATTACCTTTGTGTACATTGTACCAGTGTATAATTCATCGTTCGAGAAGGCACCCTCATGTTTTATTTACATGTCTCTAAGGGTCATTTTTGAAGTTGCAAAGTTTTGTACATTATGTGAACACCAAAATAGTCTCTAGCGCTAAATAAATAAGGTTAATTATGATTAGGAGTATGGGTTTAAATTCTTTGTAACTATATTTTACACTTAATATTTACGGCGAAAACAGGGTGCTATTACACACAAAACTTGAGTATTTTAATTAATTTGTTTTCTTCAGTTCCTTGTACTAAAGTTAGCATACGGTACTCCTTGAGTTTACAACGACATTACCATACGAAAAGAGAACGAAAATATCAACGCAAACTGGCTATCAAATCTCGATTTAGATCTGAATTTAAAATAATGTACAAACAAATCGAAACTTTAATCAATAAACGATAAGTTTCAATTTGGATTGTGGCAGGAAACGCGCGTTATTTTCAATGTAACGCATTTTCTTGCAAGCTAAAATCGGAATGGCAGGAAAATCCGAGGGTGGGGTGAAATGTGGGGTTTATGGCAAAGGTTAGGGTTCTTTGAGCCTAGATGTTTGCAGGTTCGGAACGCAATAAAAAGGAAAAGCTTCTCAATAATTTCAAGTTACAGGTTTTATTATTACATACAAAAGATCAGATACCAGCTACATTCTGTTAAATAGAAATATTAGTAAAATTATCATATAATTTGTATGTATTCGCCTTCTATGAAAGGAACATCGAGAAGGTAGGGTTTTGTAGAAATTAATATAGAATCGTCTTCATCGTCGTTACACTCTTGACAGTGTCGTGGCTGTCGTTTCTTGTGTGGCAACCCTAACCACACAGCGCTATTCTTCTCGCACAGCCACGCGTCTGGTGCTAATATAGAATATGATGTGGATAAAATTCATGTGATGAACTAGCTGTACCTCCCTACTTCACTTGGATGTAAAAATTTAAAACTGGAACACGCTCAAAGAGCCACCTAACAAGCTGATATATCCTCACTCCTTCCCACAAGGGTCCCCAAAGAGGTAGGCAGGGTTGTACCCACACAGCCACTTTCAGCTAGTGATATATTTTAGGTGCCAACGTGCAAGTTAGCGAGTCCGTCGCGGTTACTCAAGCACGACTACGCCTTTGAATTTCTTCTCAAAAGTATGCAGGTTTCCTCTCGGTTTTCCTTCAACGTAAAGCTTATGGTGTGACCAATGACTGTATTTAAGTTCAGAAAAACTAATTGGGACGGTCGGGATTCGAACTTGCAATCTTTGTGTCTTAGACAACTAATCGAACCACTCGGCCATCACGGCTTTTGGAAGAATAATATCATAAACATCATTTATTTATTGATGAAATAATGAACCTTATTTCCATAATAGTAACATTCTGTTCTCATGACTTGACATCGAAAAAAATCCAAACAAAACACAACAGAACACGAAAAAAAATCCTTTAAAAAAATGAGTGCAACGCAAAAAGTGAACAACTTTTTGATTTGTCCGTACAACCGACGGATACATGGCAGCCGCGGGCAGAATATTAATGAATTGGTTACCACAGGCTTACAAACGAGAAATACAACCAACATGAAATACAAGGGATACACGCTTTTTGATATCGACGACATACATGCATATTCATTATAAGCGGATTTCTAAAATGTATCGGCAAATTGATATTCTTCACTGGTGCCTAGTTTATTTGCATTTGTGATTTTTATATGTATACCCTGAAACCTCAATGCTTTTGCCAACGAAAGGTATTTGAAGAGGTGTACAGTAATCGATTTGCAAGCGTTAAAGAGTGAAAACGTTCAGCAATAGACTCACCGTATACCGACACACAGTATACCGTTTGGGGAACAAAATATTCTAAGGGTAAAAAAAAGATGATTTTATTTCCTGAAACATGATCCCAGCGCCACCTATCGGGTTCAATTGTGAATCTAAACCATTCTCATATCCACCTGAAGACACACAGAAAATTTCATTAAAACGGTCCCGCCATGTAGGAGGAGTTCAGTGACATACACACGTGCAGAAGAAATATATAATACCTATATAAAGATAAAAATATACACTGAATACTTTTTTAATACATTTATTGTGTTTATCGTATTAAATATTTCCAATAAAATAATATATCCTTACGCTTTCCCACAACGTCCCCGAAGGGGTAGGCAGAGGTGTACAGGTAGTATCCACACACCCAACACAACTACTCAACCAGCAACCATGGCTTGATAAAAGAAAAAATCGAGAGCGAACATGCACGTTGTTCTGTCACATTGGCACCTAAAATATATCTCTGGCGGAAAGTGGGTGTGTGGGTACTACCTACACCACTGCCTACCCTTCGGGGACCCTCGTGGGAAGGCGTGAAAATATAATAACAATCATAATGAGTCCGTATTAGAACAAACAAATTTTGGTATGCGAAAACCATTTCCAAATGATGGCCCAAAATTAAAAGTCGTCCCCGGCAAAGATAAACAAAGGGGAAATAAATATTCTTAAAAAACTTCTCCTATTTCACGGGAACGGAAAAAAACTGGTAGCTTACAAAACGTTAGGGGAAAACGGGATATCGGGAGCGAGAAAATATAAACGAAAGAACTTCAACTTAATTAGATTCCTTGTTGAGTAGTCTTGATTTTTTTATTTATATTTTTTTGCTCACGCACTTTCTCACCTTCAGTTAGATTGCTTTCCTTAACTACCTTATAATGAGAAAAGTTTGGAAGAATGATAAGACTCGATAACGATTGCGTATTAACTGCTTAATTACGTTCCAGAATTAGCCTGGAGCTACCCTGATACTGTTGGTTCAGGTTGATAATATTATTTATACAACGTTCAATTAATATGTAATGAGCTGTAGAGGTCGACGGGCTCGAGTTTCTACACAACAATGTTTGCAAGTTCGTATCGCGACTGTACTGTAATTTTTTTCTGAACTTAAGTGCATTGATTAATCTCACTACGAGGTTAAAGATGATGCAAATGTCATGAGGAAACCTGCATACATTTCAGAAGAAATTGCTTGCTTGCTTGCTTGAGAAACAAAAGGGCTGTGGGGTTGGCACTGGTGTTATAACTAATTTATATTCTTAATGCATAAAGTTTAACTAAAATTATTTAAAAAAAAATTATATAAAAAAAAAAAAATTACCTACTACTACAACTACTAGTGGTACCTTAGTTACGACACTGGTTCTTCATACATCTTTACGTTAAATAATTTAATAAGTTATCCGAAGTGAAACTGAGTTATTATCTCAGAAAATTTTGGAAATTATCCTAATGTAGTATTGTTATATTAATATATATATATAAGCGTAATATTATAATATGTTATATATATAACATAGTATTATATTAGTATCGTAATATATATCATAATATACCTATATATATTTTTTATATATAAAATTCTCGTGTCACAATGTTGCAATGTCACGGCTGGACCGATTTGTACTAATGTCTGATTTACAGAAATTTTCTGGGAATGAGCCAGTTTGTAAGATAGTATTGAATAAGCCTTGTAAAATGTGGTAAAAGTTTCTCCGCATCTCAGTGCATCGGTGGTAATCCCATCAGCGCCAGGAAGATGGCGCCAGGGTGTCACCACCTAACTACAGATTCTGGTAAAATTCCGTACATATCGCAAGCACCTTGTCTTTATCGCTTTGTTTCTCCCCATTACTATCCGTCAGGTTGTTAATGCAGGATTTGCCTTTGTCAGCACCCCTGGCCGTGCCGTGCCATGGTCGTTCTTAAGGAGCTGTTTTTTTCTAATGCCTCTTGGACTACGCGCATATTACATCTTATCACTTAGCTTTTTCATTCTATTATTTTTTATTTTCATGCTAAGCCTGGCATTCTTAATGCTGTCTCTGATAATATTGTGTTTGACTTGAATGTCGACCGGATATTCTTGTTGTGTTAGGTCAGGTTGAGTTAATTGAGCGAAACTATTGTTTAGCTCTAGATTGAATTCATTTTGGATTGCTTGAAGCGTGGTTTTACTAATTCTCCTGCTAGTCTTTTGAAATATTTATCGAAATAGAATGAAAAACATTCACAAAAAAGTCGACGAATTGGTTTTAATTCGTTTTTTCTCGTCTGAACTGGCGTGGATAACCTACCAAGTAATAATTTATCAGATATCGAGCGGGATGAAAAATGATTGATTTACTAAAATGACTATTAAAAAATAGGGGTTGGTGACAGAAGGGTGAAAATTTAGGGTTGTATGAATTTTTTAATGCCACATTATAAAAAAAATAAAAGAACAAAATTAGGCAAAAAAAAATTTAAAAAATTTTAAGATTGGACAACCCTCATCACTTAGCGGTATGAAAAATAGATGTTGGCCGATTCTCAGACCTACTGAATATGAACATAAAATTTCATACAAATCGGTCCAGCCGTTTCGAAGGAGTATGGTAACAAACATTGTGACACGAGAATTTTATATATAAGAAGATATATAATCTTGCTTAACATAATACGCCTACAAAATTCTTTAAATCGTAAAAGGCCTATCTTATTAGTAAAACAAAAGGTTTTTAATGAACTGTATAAATTAAAACATAATAATTACTGAAGCTAATGTTATACAAACAGCAGTGTTTTACTTATTTCGAATTGGTCATGAATGACTCAAGTCAAGCGCGAAAGCGGGAAGGGAATAATGGAACGAATGGCGCTGATCAAGGAATGCACCTGATAGCAGACAATAGCTCTAACCATGGTGTTGCAAGCGTCCATAGGCGGCGGTAAATGCTTACCATCGCAGGTGTGGTAAAAAAAAATATTTGTACCACAGGCCCCAAGGCTTCTCTTAGGGTCAAGCTCTACCAGTGATGAGCATATCTTGGTTAATAAATATGGGCAAGATGAACAGAGTCACAGGCTTTATTCTTCTCCCATGTCTCCTCATAAGTGCTTGCTATTGACGTTGTCAACCTTACATGTTCAATTGACTGCTAACAGTGCATATTGCATGATTTCCATTCAGGCTTTTACCTGTAAACTACGATGAGGAGTAAACAATATCGCATGATTTCTTGCAACACTGCGTCTAAGAATTAATATCAAAGACGTGTGTATAGACATGATAGAGAAACGGTGATGGACTCGCCATCTGTCACAGTGGCACACAGTGGGTGTGGGTGTAATATACCTCTGCTTACTGCTTACTACCTATTGTAGGCCGGTGTGAAGAGATTTTGGTAAATGATATAAAAATAAGGCAATGGTAGCCTAGAGGTTTAAGCAAACGCCCGATTTCGTAAGTTTACCCCGATTATATTCTGAATCTCGCGGTGTGACCAATCACTGTACTTAAGTTCAGAAAAACTCATTGGTACAGTCGGGATTCGAACTTGCGACCTTTGCGATTAGTCACACCACGAGCTGCCTGCATACGTCTGAGATGTTTTTCTTCAGAAGAAATTCAAAGGCGTATGTATAGTCGTGCTTGAGTAACGGCGATGGACTCGCCATCTGTCACGTTGGCACTTAATATACCTCTGGCGGGAAGTGGGTGTGTGGGTATTACCTATACACCTCTGCCTACCCCTTCGGGGACCCTTGTGGGCAGGCGTGAGGATATATATTCTGAATCAATAAGTTTCTTCCCGTGAACGCTCAGGACTGCGTGAAATGAACTCCCCGTTGAGGTTTTCCCTAGAGAGTACAGCACGGAGTTCTTCACGAAGAGTGTGAACGGTCCTGCAGGGTTGGCAACGCACTAGCGATACCCCTGGTGTTGCAAGCGTACATAGGCGGCGGTAACCGCTTACCATCAGGCGGGCCGCGTGCTTATTTGTATCACCTTAGTAGTAACCCAAAAAAAGGTAAACCTTCTTATAGCTTATGTCACTGAGCTAAAGGTAAACAACCTGATTAACCAAGCATACGGTTGAAAGGCGTCATGCTTGAGAAACCGTGACGGACTCACCATCTTTTAGCGTCTACAATTTCTTCGACAAGAAAAGGATATTTTGTTACACATCTGCTTAGGGACGCTTGTGGGAAGGCGTGATGATGTAAAAAAACACGTTAAATAACAACTAGCCAATCGCTAAGCTTATGTGGTATACCCTCCCTTGGCCCACAAACTGAATATTTATACAATGTTCTTGCAAAGAGCGTGAAATCGCAAAGAAAACAGAAGAAAACTTTCCTTTGATGTTCCATTTTACTTTTATAATTTGATACTAATTTCTAGTAAGGGCTCCACGTCTGCCGCATTTGCCTTGGTTTTCAATTATTAATAAAATGCCGAAAGATTTAAGTCCAATTAAAAAGATTAATCGCTGCTACTTTTTATACTTTTAAGTTATCTTTGAATTATCTTGGAGAAACAAACTAGTACTAATCAAATAAGTAATTTTATTTAATTGCGTATAAATTAAGTATTTCGGGTAGTCGCTTGCATCGCAAAGATGCTGTTCGATTGGTGAGAATCTGGTATACATTGTGTGTGTGTATGTGTGTTTGGTAGATTATTATTATTATTATGAGAAGCGTTGAAAGAAGGCGTGAAAATAACCATTGTTAACAGAAACGTGTGGCGCAACACTGCTTATGTGACAGGCAATAAACGTGACAAGACGCCGGGTACCTCCAGGTGTAAGCAACCCCAGTAACTTATATGTCTCGAAGCGCTGAATGCGAACTCATCGCCAGGTGGCTAACCAACCCCGGTATGTATTACCCCTAGCCCGTAGCATGAGATAACATGGCACCTAAATTTTAGTTTAAGTGCTGCAATTTAATCGTTGCAGCTGTGGCGTAGCTAGGTAGCCTAAGGCCCTCGGGCAAAAATAAACTAAGACCCAACTAAACTATTTAAAATCGTTTGTTCCCAATTCGTCGTTTTTCAAATTCGACGTAATCCAGATTCGTTGTAATACAGCCAACTCCATAATAAAATTAAAAACCAAATACAAATTGTTACTTTTTTACATACATACATATCATCACGCCAAGTCCCTAACGGGGTAGGCAGAGAGTATAGAGCGCCAGTTCTCTCTAGACTTACATACCTCTTTCGCTTCGTCCACATTCATCAGTCTCTTCATACATGCTCGTCGGTTTCGGGTACTCTTAACGTTCCCGTCCTTGAGAGTCCGATCTATTTGATCCAGGTAGTTGGAACGTGGCCTTCTCTGCCTCTTCTTGCACACACTTTTGCTTTGTATATCTGTTTCGTCAATCTTTCTTCACTCATCCTTTCTATGTGTCCAAACCAACGTAACATGCCTTTCTTCATCTTTACAATCACGCCCTCATTCAGGCCAGTTGATTTGCGAATCTCTTCATTGCGGATTCGATCTAATATCGTTACGCCGCACATTTTTCGAAGAAGTTACTTTTTTAATTAACAAAATAAAACTAAGTTGCCAATGTGGGAGAAATTTTCACTAGTTTAATCAATAGTTTGTAGTTCAGAACCCGGGGGCCCCGAGACACTACCCCGACTAGCCCTCCGATAGCCACTGTGTTGTAGTTTTTGAATGCGTGTCGATGATAGAGAAGACACAAAATGCGATAAAAGTTCTTACTTTAAAAAAATTATTACATCGAGATATTTAATTAAAAGTTATCTGCAGTAAGTTAATTACCGTAAAGGATAGCTTTATAATTATAGGAAATAAGGTGCACTAGATATCCACAATCAAAGACGGAGCTCAAACGCTCGACTTGGACAAGTTTGTAAATGCCCGTTGCACTTCACACCAACTCACTTTAGTTCAGAGCCGGTGGCACCGTCTCCAACTTAAATAAACTATCTTGTTTACAATGATATATGTGTGAATACGTGCTTGAGTAACGGCGATGGACTCGCCATCTGTCACGTTGGCACCTAATATACCTCTGGCGGAAAGTGGGTGTGTGGGTATTACCTATACACCTCTGCCTACCCCTTCGGGGACCCTTGTGGGAAGGCGTGAGGATATAATATATATATATATATATATATATATATATATATATTATTGATGAATTTGCACTTGGCATAATTAGTACTTTTATCAAGCGCTGTAAATAATCCAAATCTTTCATATTTTATTCAACATAAGGGACACAAGGGTCATCCAAGGGGTAGGCAGAGGTATGTATATATACCTATTTAAATAAACGTTCAACTACAGATCAAATCGATCGGATACTCAAGGACAGGAACGTCAAGAGTACTCGAAAGCGAGCATTTATATATTAGCTTAAAGCTCTAGAAAAGGTAATTAAGTTACACGAAGTGTATTGCCCATAAAACAATTTTGAATATTGTTAACCCAGGCTAACATTATGATACTGTGCAACCGGCTGCAGTAGTCATGCGCAGTCATTAGTCAGTCTTCACACACAGCGTCAAACTTGAGTTTTCACTACAAGTTGTAAGGACGTTCGCTCACTGTCAAAACTTCGACGACGTATCGGCCATGTTGTTTTAGGTAACTAAGCTGGCTTGGATACTAGGGCTCTACGAAAACGTGCTATTAAAATCCTCATTCAAAAACGTTTAAGGATAAATATAGATATGAGACGTATAAAATATATTTCTTTTACACGCACAGTTCGTAAAGTATTTGTCATCAGAATAATTTTGTGAAAGAAGAGGCAGAGAAATACAACGTTACAACTGATTTACGTGTCAACGAATTGACAAATGAATTTGGACGGAGCGAAAGAGTGGTGTTAGTCTAGAAAGATCTGGCACTCTACTGTCTCTGCCTAACTATTGAGGGACTCGGTTTAATGATGTCTTTAAATGTATTTAAACGTTACGCATCATTGCTAATACGCACAGAAATTCATGTAAGGATTTTGAAACAAATCGATCAAATAGCCTCTGACAGGCAAAGAAACTTGAAGCCTTCTCTTTTTCATCCGGACACACGAAAGCCTAGAACCACCAAATGGCGCCCAGTCACCCTTAAATTACGGTCAAACCTAAGGGGTTAGCAGAGGTGTGTAGTGACACATCTTCTTGACGCTCGAGATATATTGGTAGATAGATGGTAACATGACAGATAGCGAGTCCACAGCTGTTTCTCAAGCATGACTATACATACATCTTTAAATTTCTTCTCAACCGTATGCATGTTTCCTCCCGATGTTTTCCTTCGCCGTAAAGCTCGTGGTGTGACTAATCACTATTCTTGACTTCAGAAAACTCATTTGTACAGTGGGGATCCATTCCACATGACTATATTATCATGTAGGTATATGTAAGCTTTCCTACCGACACATGCCTATCTATTCACTCCTCGCACACAATGCTATGCATTGCGTACGGAGCAATATGCACCGCATGCTTGCACATACTAGCACAATTACAACGGCTTAGTTGCCACAACCCGTTCCATTATAACTGAGATTATCTCCTGTTAGTCAGATTAAGGAAGACATTAACAGCTTTCAATGTGACCAAACACCACGAGATAGATATTGAATTGCTCACAATTACGTGTATTAATATTTTGCTTCTTTCTACTATATGCAATGTGTGATTTCAAAGTAGTTCCTCCTACAAGCGCTCAGGCTGTTGAAAGAACTACCCGTTGCGATTGTCCCTAGACATTACATAATGGAGTTCTTCAAGAAGAGTGACAAGATTTATGTAAGGTCGGCAAAGGGCGAGCAATGCCCTTAGTGTAGCAAGCGTTCATTAACAGCGGTTACCGCTTACTATCACGCTGATTGCATGCTAATTGGGCACCTTAGTGGTATAAACAAAACGACAACATCAGAAAAATTACAGTTTTGTAAACTTAAGAATTTTATTGGCGTGAATATAGGCAGAGGTACAAATTGTAACATAAAAATGTATACCAAAAAAGTAAAGGCAAAAGGTAAAACAGACGCAAGCGGTTACCACCAACTTCAGACTATTGCAACACTAGGGGAAAAACGCACGTTGACATCACTATTAAAAAAAAAACACACTTTTGTGAAACAACAAATTTCACACTTATCAGACTTCAGTGTGGACCCTAAAGATGGGAATAACATCGCCTTGACAAAGGTAGTTAAATAAGAGTACCTTCTTTAGTACTTCCCATAACTCGAAGCTCTACGCTCCGAACGAAGTGCGTTTTATGCAAAATTACTGTGTTCGGCTTTATGGGCAAGTTGCCTTTGTCGAATGATCTGTTATATCAGTATCGCTATATGGTCTATCTTGAGTGTACGCACTTAAAAACCTTGGAGACCAATCGGTTCGAGTTGAGTATCCTGCCACGCAATGATTGAAAGTTCGAATTCCGCTATACCAATGAGATTTTCTGAAATTAAGTACAGTGATTAGTCACACCACAAGCTTTACGGCGAAGGAAAAAACATCGAGAGGAAACCTGCATACTTTTGAGAAGAGCTTCCAAGGCGTATGTATAGTATGTGTAGTAAGAGTACTCGAAACCGACGAGCATGTATGAAGAGACTGATGAATGTGGACGAAGCGAAAGAGGTATGTAAGTCTAGAGAGAACTGGCGCTCTATACTCTCTGCCTACCCCGTTAGGGACTCGGCGTGATGATATGTATGTACTCGTATAAATAGTTGCGCTTGAGTAACGGCGTTGGCACCTTAAATGTGTCTGGTGAAAAGTGGATGTGTTTGGGGACTACCTAATACTTCGGGAAAAGCGTGAGGACTATATATACTTGTATAAGTATGTATGGTATAGTAACCGAGTAAGCTTAATAAACGTATAATATACTTGCGAAAAATAAGTATGCAAATAAAACATAAGATAAACGATTAAACAAAATTTTTGAGTTCATTGCACTCAGACGCGGTGGGGAGGACATAGCCTTATATGTAATTCTACAGAAACAATTGAGTCTCTTCCAAATAACTTCGCTGTTGACGTCACCACTCTCAAAATACAATTATACTTTTTAATTCAACTTGTATTCTGTCACGTATGAACACAGAACGTGGTTGGCGGGCGTGCCCATCTTACAAACAAAGGTATTCTCAGAAGCGTATTTTATTTAATTCGCTTCACAGAAGTAATATGATACTTAAACTTTTGACAGCAAGACATCTTTCCGAGGATTTTCTCACAAGATGAAAACAGATACTTTAATTAGATTTTTTTAAAGGAATGATGAGAATATTTGCGTCACGTTTATTTTTAAATTCGAATGGTGAATGGTGTTGGTTGAATGTTTTGATTAGATACGTGCTTAGTCAAAATTACAAAAAAAATCGGTGCTCTGTTGGACTATGACAAGTAGTCTTTTTCAGTATAAATACAGCGGTATATCATAAAATACTTACTTAGGACCTCTAACTTAACAGAAATTAAATCACAAATATATAATAATAAATATGCTTTAGGATCTAGCTGTTTCAACTGCAAAAACCTCTGCCTACTTCTCAGACCCTTTGTTAGACGGGAATATTAATAATTATAATTATTACAAAGGCTATGGAGTTATTATTTGAGAAAAAAACTAAAGTTCGCCTTGTCATTAGCAATTCATCAAATGTTTCATTTCGGTGCCAAGAATTGTGTGAGCAACTAATGATTAGGGATCCCCTCAAAATTTTAATAAATAATAAGTACTCCAACTACCTATGAACCAACTAGTGCTTTATCCCTCGAGTTGGTTGGTCGAGGGTTGATAATGTAACGACAATAACATTCCCAAAAAATTTAGAATTTTTAATGTGTGTCCAAATTGAGCATCAAACGATCGGATCAAGGATGGAAACTTGAAGATTACTGAGTACCAGCGATTTATGAATAGACTGTGGATGAAGCGAAAGAGTAAGTAAGAATAAGTCTAGGGTTTACTCTACTCTCTCTGCCTTGCCTATTCGTGTAGGACTCGACGTGATGATACGTATATATACGTATTGCTTTAGGTAAATAACGCCAATGTCATTGTCAGTAGAAAAGGCAAGATCCCTAGAAACTAGGAGTAATACATATGTAGAGAGCGGGACCATATCTCCTTCTACCTGTGGATCACGTAGACGGTGACAAGATTCGGACAGCACTGTAGACTGACCAACAACAGCTTAAGACACATATGGATATCATGGTTAAAGGCCGCCCGGCAATAGGATGTACAAGATTTAAACAGATAAAAAATTGAGTAGCTTCATGTAAGAATTTCTTGATGAAGTCTGAAGTTGAGGTTTTCCCCAACCGCTTACCACCACTCGGTCCACAGTTTGACCTTTGTGGTATAAAAAAATCTATAGTTGATATTAATCACTCGTGGCTTTATTTTCCGGATGGATCGGTCTAATCACAAACAGATCTGGTAGATAGTGCCATCTACCAAGACGCGCTCCACTGTTCTACCTTATAGTTTATAGTGTTAGTGTGCCACCTTCCACTAATATTTGGACATTGTCGGTACACACTGATTACCTATGATTGCACACGCACAATACAATTAATAGACTCGGGTCATATCGACGAGGATGCGTCTTCGTGCAGGCCCTATGTATAGATATCGAACAGTTGAAAATGTTATATGAAAATAAAAAGAAGGAATTATTTCATTTGAGCTCTCTCTGTTTCACTAAGTTTGTTAAAACTTTGTTCAGACTTAAGCTGGGATACTAGAACTATCATTTTGGCACATAAATTAGCATAACGTACTTGTGTCTTGTAAAGTTGCTAAGTGAGTTTCAATACAATGTCTCTGAACATCTGGGCCTCAACTTGGCAGAGCTATCACAAAAGGTGTCTGGTATGAGAATTAAACATACGTCACTTCATATAAATTAATATATACACAGTTTACTGAGTTTTAGGGTCTCACCACGAGCTTTAGGGTGAAGGAAAACATCGAGAGGAACCTGCATACGCTTGAGAATAAATTCAAAGTCGTATGTATAGTCGTGCTTGAGTAACAGCGACGGCCCCGCCATCAGTTAGTCTGTTGAAACCTTTATATATATCAGGCTAAAAGATGGTGTACTTGTAATTCTGCCAAATTTTAAAGGGATCTTTATGGAAAGGCGTGATATATATAATGTATCTCACGCTAACTACAGTCCCCAGAGGTGAAGTCTGGCAAATGGCTGCTCACTTGAAGTACTCGTAGGTAGATGGTCATTTTAGGGCCGCGCTGGTGCCTGAACATGTACGGTTTCCTCCATTGGCGCCGCTTTACCGTAAAGCTCGTGGTGTGACTAATCACTGTACTTAAGTTCAGAAAAACTAATTGGTACAGTCGGGATTCGAACTTGCGACCTTTACGTCGCAGGCAACTGCTCGAACCACTCGGCCACCACGGCTATATATATATAAATAGAAGATGTATATAAACTCAGAAGAACACTTTAGCCACAAAGAAACAACACGCTTAACCAGATTATACCGAATAAATACGACCCACGATGGAGTATAGGAAAGAAGGGGATCCGTTCATTAACAATTCCCATTGTTTCGTTATATAAAAGAAAATAATTAATTTACTTGACCTAAAAATAAAAGTAGCCAACGATTTGTTCCCGGAGATTATTGTTGTCCATTATTCAACGAGAAGCGAGGAGTCACTGCTTCTAATTGTGCTATTTATTTTAATATAATATTTATATCCTTACTAATATTATAATGTGAATGTAAGTTTGTTTGTTACGCTTTTACGTAAAAACTACGTGACCGATCATCATAAAACTTGGAGGTATAAATATTCTTGGAGGTATTAGAAGTAACATATGATGCTTTTTATCGAAAAATATTTTTTTACTATAGATAAAAAAAACCGTCCGTGCCGTCGAAGACACGGGCATCGATTTGAACGAAATTTTCCGTGTGTCTTCAAGTAGATTCGAGAATAGCTTACATTCAGAATTGGAACCGATAGGCGGCGCCACTATCATATTTTTTCACCCGAGTGAAGCTGGGACATATCATACCTCATCATCATCATCCTCACACCTTCCTACAAGGTTCCCCGAAGGGGTAGGCAGTGGTGTATGTATACATAATACCCACACATACCCACTTTTTAAGGTATTGATAATTATGATATGTACTTACATCATGCCGAGTCTCTCATTGGGTTAGTAGAGAAAGAAAAGTGCCAGTTTTCTCTAGACTTACAGTTCTCTGTCACTTCATCCAAATTCCTCATACATGTTCGCCAGGTTCGAGTACTCCTGAAAGAAATAAGGAATATCTTACAGGTTTTGGTAAAATTCTATCCAAGCTCAAGCAAAGAGTTACTCTTTTTTCTTTAACTTAAAATTTTCATAAATACATTTTAAAAATATATATTCGGTATATATATTTTTTAAACGTATCTATGAAATTTTTAAGTGGAATGTTAGCTCCTTTGATTCCACATTATATCCGGTTCAATCTGGAAAACAAGAAAGTGGCAAAGTAATAAAACGCCGCTAAGCGTTTGATTTGAAACAAAATCTCTTTTCTCATTCCATTTTTTGTCCTCACTTAAAAATTCCCGTTAAATAGGCCTTTATAATAGAAAAAGTTTTTTGTTTCGATCCGAGCGCACAGTTTCCTTTGGTTTGATTTATGAAAAAATATTATACGAAACGGGAAAATATTTTCTGCCCTTATTTCAATATAAGCTTTTTTGATGTTAAATTTAATTAGTAGCTCCATTTTTACGAGTAACAAAATTATATTATTAGATTACCGAATAATAATTACAATTACTTAATTTTGCATAGCATGCATAAATTTTCATTATTAAAAAAAATTAAACCAAAAAGATATTATACTTCTTAAATACTTCAATATATTAAAATTCCGACTATAAAGAACACAATGTAGATGCATCCATAACCGCGCTACGATGATTATTATGTGCTCCGTAGCTACGACGTAGCAGTTTCGTAGAGCGCAAACTTTGTAGCACATTGCATTGCAGCGACGCTACCGTAGAACAACGAAACTACTGATTGTATCAGCAACGAAACAAGGTTAGTAGCGCACTACATGGTAGCAGGATAAGTTCAAGACAAACAAAACTACTTCGCTGACTCAAAAAGCGGTTTTCACTTCAGTCAATCCCTTCAGCGGATCCTTGCGGGTGAATGAAATGGATTTTAATTCATAATAGAAATAGGTGAAAATGACAAAAGTCCTTTAGTTCTTCAGCAATCATATAGTAATAATAATAATGATATATAATATATAGTGAGGATATATACATATTAATATATCCTCACGCCTTCCACAAGGGTCCCCCAAGGGGTAGGCAGAGGTGTATAGGTAATACCCACACACCCACTTTCCGCCAGAGGTATATTAGGTGCCAACGTGACAGATGGCGAGGTCATATAGTATATATAAAAATGTAATAAAAAAATAACAATGACACTGCATCAAAAATTGCATATATTTTTGTAAGTGATAAATTAAATAAATTGTTGTTGAAAATAGTAACATTTCCATTTCACTAACCATCGTTTAGCAAGTCAGTTAATTTTATAACCTATATTATTTTTATCTAATGACCTGCCCCTTTGTTCGGTTACGTACATTGCTTTGTTACATCTAAATTGGTTTCTAATGAAATTTCGTACACTTGAGACGTTTTTTGACAATAAAGTTAGCACTAACTAATGACACCTACACCTTTCTTCGAAATCGTTCCGTCCTTTGATAAAAGCCGCATGAAAATCCGTTCAGCAATTAAAGATATTATCGCGAACAGATGCGGCAGAGAACCTTGTTTTACAACATGCAGGAACGAGTCCCTTATTTGCCATTAAATTCAGTAAGTCGCAACTACCAGCTAAAAGAACAAAACAGCACACAACAAAAAGCGTATTTCATTAATTCGCACAAGCCGTAAATCCGCCAAGTAAATTGCGGATTAGGCGCGATCGCGTGCGGATTGCGTAATGATTGCGTCATGACACGATTGGACGGCTAAGGATTAAATACAAGCCACTTGTTCACGTCCTTTGAGCGTTGTTTAAATGTTACTTTTTGCTGTATTTTAATCAGGAGGATTTAGCACTCAATATTGCTATTTTAGTGTAGAATTATGCACAAATGCAAAAGAGCCGTGGGGGCCGAGTGGTTCGAGCAGTTGCCTGCGACGCAAAGGTCGCAAGTTCGAATCCCGACTGTACCAATGAGTTTTTCGGAACTTAAGTACAGTGATTAGTCACACCACGAGCTTTACGGTGAAGGAAAACATCGAGAGGAAACCTGCATACGTCTGAGAAATTCAAAGGCGTATGTATAGTCGTGCTTGAGTAACGGCGATGGACTCGCCATCTGTCACGTTGGCACCTAATATACCTCTGGCGGAAAGTGGGTGTGTGGGTATTACCTATACACCTCTGCCTACCCCTTCGGGGACCCTTGTGGGAAGGCGTGAGGATATATATGTAGGAATTTTATTATAGAAATGTTATAGTGCATGAAACGAAACGTTCACGCTCTGTGATTGGTGCGTTTGAAAAGAATAAAAAAGAATGGCGTGTCGATTGTAAGGCGTCCAAAACGAAGGTGAACAAAAGAAAACTGTGGCTGTTGAAATATATTATTGTAACTGCATTCGTAGCTATTATTTCCATCCTACATTTTGGGGGCTCGTCCGGGATGGAAATATAATACGATTGCGCGGGAAGAAAGCGAAATTTAGAAAATTTTTGGAGAACCGGCACATGGCGGCGTGAACAAGTCGTAAAGGTGATCAAAGGTGAAAGCTGAAATCTAAGGTGAAGAGGAAGGTGCTATATCATGCAAGACGATAGAAAAGGTGACAGTGCAGAAGGGCGTGGCGCAGCCCCGTATTTTAATTTGATGTCAGGATTCGAGGGAATGATCGGCAAGTTCGACGGCACAGACAAGACGCTTAGCTCCTCAAAGTGGCTACAAGACCTAGACGACAATGGAGAACTGTTCGGGTGGACACCGACGCAAAAACTCATTGTGGCGCGGCGTTGTCTGACCGGGACAGCGGAGCTGTGGGCGAAGGCCGAAAAGGTATTTAAATCGTATGATGAGTTTAAGACTGCCTTGTTAAAAGAATTCCCCGACACCTCGAATGTCAAGGAAATACACAAGTTAATGGCAGCGAGAAAGAAGACAAAAGATGAGTCATGCTATGAGTACATACTCATTATGAAGGAGCTAGGAAGAAGGGGCAAATTCGCCGACTACATAGCTATCCAGTATATTGTGGATGGGATCGTCGACTATGAACCAAATAAGGCTATCTTGTACGGTGTGACTACATATCCTGTGCTAAAGGAGAAGCTAGCTGTCTACGAAAATATGAAGAAGAATATGGCAAAGAAGCGTCACGAACCGGCACAACAAACACCTGCAAGAGAAAGAAAGGTTGGCTACGCAGGAGAAACAGTAAGGGCTCGTCATTGCTATAAGTGCGGGGCTAAAGATCACATAGCGAGTGCGTGCCCGAATGGTGTGAAGTGCTATAAGTGCAATCAGTTTGGACATATTGCTACGGCGTGCATGAACCGAGCGGAGCCTACATCAAGTAAACAACATGAAGTTAGCAACATCGGCGGCGGCGGTGGGCGCGAAGTTCGTGCGACAAGATGGCAACCTCGTGCAATGTGCCTGAGGTCAGCGCCGGATTCAACCGGATATGCTAAGGTTGGCACTACTGAAGAGATAGACCGATCCGAGTCGATGGCCTATCAACATGGCGGCGCGAGCGGCGATACTGACAGTTGTCACTGTCCGTGTCGAAATCAACAGACACTAAACGTCAACAAACCGCGTCGTGAAAATAATTCGGTAAAAATGATAAACATTGGTGGTATACAAGTGGAATCTTTAATAGACTCGGATAGCGACGTAAATTTAATAACGAGGGACCTGTTTTTCGAACTGAACGTGTCTAATTACGTGAAGGAAAAGGTAGAATTTTCTGGACTGGGTGCAGCGAAAGTTTGTTCGTTAGGGTTATGTGAATGTGAACTGAATTTAGACGGACACTGCTTTAGTTGTAATTTCTATGTTGTTCCCGAAGGTGTAATGCCCTATAAAGTTATTTTTGGCCAGCCATTTTTACAAAACACCACTTGTTTTCGATAAGGGGTCAGTGAATGTTTTGTCGCAGGAAAACAGTAGTCTTTTACATTGTTTGGTTACAGGTGTTACCGAAGAACTTATTGCATATGTGCCAGATCTGCAGTTGAAGTATGATGTACAGAATCTTGTGAAGAATTACTGTCCTGTACAAACAAAAGAGGCACCCTTCGAAATGCACATAGTTTTGAAAGATGATATTCCGGTTGCACAGAAACCAAGGCGTTTGGCTATCAAGGAACAGCAGGAGGTAGATACCCAACAAATTTTCGGGAATCCTGATCGATTTATCACAGATAAAGGTATGGCATTCACAAGTAATGATTTTAAGGCGTATTGTGAAGATGAAAATATAGAGCATATTAAGATAACAACTGGAGTGCCTCGTGGTAATGGGCAGGTGGAGCGTATTCATCGCATCATCATACCAATGTTGACTAAGTTATGTATACATGATCCAAGATTATGGTACCGACATATCAGTAGAGTACAGAGAGCACTCAATTCTATGTTCCAGAGGAGTATAAATACTTCACCATTTAATCTTCTGATTGGAAGGAAGATGAGGAATAAAGAGGACATTGAACTACAAGGCTTATTGCAGCAAGAAATTGCAGAAATGTATAATGATGAACGAGAGAATTTAAGGATAAGGGCGAAGGAGCAAATTTTAAAAGTACAAGAAGAGAATAAAAAACAGTATGATAAGAATAGAAAGGAGAATAGGCAATATCAAGAAGGTGATTTGGTAGCCATTAAAAGGACGCAGTTCAGGCCAGGATTGAAGTTAAAATCAAAGTATTTAGGCCCTTACCGTGTAACTAAAGTAAAGAGAAATGATAGATATGATGTTGAGAAAGCTGATAGTTCTGAGGAAGGTCCTACTCTATCATCTACTTGTGCTGAGTACATGAAGGCATGGCCCACACCAGGTGACTAGGTGACTATTTTATTGGTAGTAGTTTGTTTGTTTTGTGTTTTCAATTATTGTTGTAGTTTGTGTTGTCAATTATTATTTTCATTTTAACTTTGTATTGATGTTGGGCTGAGCACTGTTTGACGTGTAGGGCATTCCATCTTTGAGGCCAGACTTATGTATAACTTATACAGTTTACCATGTTTGTATTTGCATAGTATTTTTGCTACATAGTCGAATAATACTTTACATTATGTCAGATGTTAAATAATAAAATGTGTCATTATGTTAAGTTTAAGTCTGAGGTCAGACTTAAGCAGGATGACCGAAACTGTAGGAATTTTATTATAGAAATGTTATAGTGCATGGAACGAAACGTTCACGCTCTGTGATTGGTGCGTTTGAAATGAATAAAAAAGAATGGCGTGTCGATTGTAAGGCGTCCAAAACGAAGGTGAACAAAAGAAAACTGTGGCTGTTGAAATATATTATTGTAACTGCATTCGTAGCTATTATTTCCATCCTACATTTATATATATTATATTATTATAATTATGCAAAATAATGGGATTGGGGTCCCAAGTGAAAAAGTTTACAATATAAAAGCTGTCGGTAGTAGGCAGTTGATGTAGGAACGTAACTTTCACCGCGCCTTGCAAAAACTATTTCGTAGGATGTTCGCTAGAAGTGTTATAATAATAGTACACACGTGTACTTTCATTGCTTCAGACATGGTCAATGCTATACGCTCAAGTCTGTGCCATATTTAATTAAGAATGCAAATATCCTCACGCCTTCCCACAAGGACCCCCGAAGGTGTAGGCAGAGGATATTTAAAATCCAATTTGAACTATATTATAGTAAGTGTATTACCTGTTTATTTTTTTACTTAAGCGTGTGCGGCTTTTTCAACGATAGCCAAAATTAAACGTGATGTGCCCCTGAAATAACTCTACGCAATTTTATTCAATGTGTGTTATTATGCCTTATCATATTTGAGCGTCTGACCCATCATTTAAGGCATCCTATCCTGAATACACCCACAGACAAGTATATACATTCTAACTTATGTATACAGGGTGTTTCCGTTATAATATAATATTTCTTTCAGCAGTGGATATGTTGCGGAGCGATACAGATAATTCAGAATGGAGGGAGGTTATTCTTAAGGGACAGAAAGTCCTTAAAATGCCACTCCGAATAACACGCGTATTAACAAGAGTATTATTTTTGTTCTCCTTATAACTTTAGGCTTTTATATATCTTTAACGTTTTTCTCCCCATGTCTTCCCAAATAGGTACACGAAGGGGTAGGCAGAGGTGTATAAGTAATACCTAAACACTCTTATTCCGCCAGAGGTATATTTTAGGTGCCAACGAGGCAAAATGCGAATCAAAATTTTACCCTAGTATATTTAAAAGTCCCCTGTTTGCACAAAGTTTAAAATAACAACTTAAATTTTGAATTTACTTTCTTGGAGAGTACAGGTGGCCTCTTCAGACTTCTTCAGACACGCATTCATCATCCAAATTTCATGCATTCTTCGTGTATTTTCCAATAAAATTTTGTGTTATTTTTTTATATACCTCAAATAATATTCAGGAAAAAAGGTACATTTTAGGGCTCATGGTGGAAAATATAACATGTGATATACGTGCAATGTAATTGAGAGCAACGGAGCATATACGGGGGATAAACACGCGCCGTCTTTCCACTATTGTGTACTGAACATAATTCTACTGGTAATTAATAGCGGTAGGGAGTACTTGGCCATTCATTAGAGCCTTCATGGAAAGGGACTTAAGATGTAAAAAGGTTTGCATATATATATATGAGAAAACACTCAGATACTTAGCTGTTATATCGCAATTATTTCAATGAGCGATAGATGGCATTAGCTACGCTTTTTATGTTTTGGAAAAAGGATATAAAGCGATAAATATTGTACGTAATTAAAGTTTACGCCAGCTTCGTTTAAAAATCACATCAACCTAATCTCAGTGCAAACCAACTATTCGCCATATATCCACATAACCACACATAGTTGTACAAGTATGGACCGTAAGTTGGTAACAATTTTGTACAAGGAATACTTAGTTTGTAGGGTATAAGACATGACTGTTGTCCTGTAAGAAATTACTTAAATATTTTTAAGAAAATCGACTTCTTTTACTCACACTTAATTTTTCTCGAAATAATTCTTATACTTTAAGTATGATGGCTCGGCTAGAGTAAAATATTCTATGACTACTTTTTATTATATAAATAAATAAATCTTAGAAATAAGCAAAAAAATAGTTTAAAAAAATGAGTTCCGAATTACTTATTAAATAGTTTGTGGCCAAATAATGTAGGTACAATATTGAGTTCTCAAACCGACCTGTAAAATAAATAAGCTATATTTTTGTTTCATATTTTCGGAGCTAGATTTATTTTAAAGTTGAAATTTTTTATGTTGTTTATGTCGTTCAAATGAAGACGTGTTTTTATTATATTTACGTACAATAAAATCACAGGCCGAATGAATATAAGGCCCATGCGCACTGCTGCGGTAACAAGTTCGTTCGCGTAATTATATTGGACATGCGCCAGAACACAAATGAAGATACGGCTTAGGCTTAAGATCATTTATTTCTATAGCGCAGCACCAAATTGCATGCGGGAGCGAGACAGGCTGCGACAGCGCCTGTACGTTGTGTGCTTGGATTAGCCTGACAAGTTTCGTGAGCTGGCTAATTTAATAGTACATAATTTATGTTTATACTGTATAATAATAATATAATATATCCTCACGCCTTCCCACAAGGGTCCCCGAAGGGGTAGGCAGAGGTGTATGGGTAATACCCACACAACCACTTTCCGCCAGAGGTATATTAGGTGCTAACGTGACAGATGGCGAGTCCATCGCCGTTACTCAAGCACGACTATACATACGCCTTTGAATTCTTCTCAGACGTATGCAGGTTTCCTCTCGATGTTTTCCTTCACCGTTCAGCTCGTGGTGTGACTAATCACTGTACTTAAGTTCAGAAAAACTCATTGGTACAGTCGGGATTCGAACTTGCGACCTTTGCGTCGCAGGCAACTGCTCGAACCACCCGGCCACCACGGCTATAATGTTATTTTATAATATATGTTTATACTATATTAAATAATTCCTGGCAGTTTTTCTGCTTAAAAAACGGTACATTGACGCCTAGGAGTAGACAGAGGCGTAAGCAGCACCGTTAGTACGCCATTAATTTCGGTGCAAACGTGTCACATGATGAGTCCACTGCCTTGCATAGAAATGCACAAGAATTTTACACTTTTCTGGTTTCCTTTCGATTTTCCTCACTGAATAGCTCGTAACGTGATTATTTACTTAAGTTCTAGAAAATCACTTTGGTATAGTCGGGTTTGGAACTTGCAGTCGATGCATTAGCTGAACCCCTACACCAAGCTCCTAATTAATCTTTGTTCGCACCAAAGTGTTGGTAGCAGAACTAATAAGAGATTTACA
>JACCPG010004755.1:0-22403 GCA_016069955.1 Drepana arcuata | reverse complement strand
GGTAGGCAGAGGTGTATAGGTAATACCCACACACCCACTTTCCGCCAGAGGTATATTAGGTGCCAACGACAGATGGCGAGTCCATCGCCGTTACTCAAGCACGACTATACATACGCCTTTGAATTTCTTCTCAGACGTATGCAGGTTTCCTCTCGATGTTTTCCTTCACCGTAAAGCTCGTTGTGTGACTAATCACTGTACTTAAGTTCAGAAAAAACTCATTGGTACAGTCGGGATTCGAACTTGCGACCTTTGCGTCGCAGGCAACTGCTCGAACCACTCGGCCACCACGGCTAATCTTTAGGATAAAAAGAAAGCCTTTTTATTCTGATCCTAAATACAAGACAAAGATTTTTATTAAGACCTGGATTAATTTATTTTTATAACGAACTCCTCAGTTCACTCGAGCATCTGAGGACATCGATATCTTATGTGCTCAACACTGACTTTAGTAAATATATTCATATAATCACGCCGAGTCCCTAACGGGGTAGGCAGAGAGTATAGAGCTCCAGTTCTCTTTCGCTTCGTCCACATTCATCAGTCTCTTCATACATGCTCGTCGGTTTCTCTTGACGTTCCCGTCCTTGAGCGTCCGATTGATTTGATCCAGGTAGTTGGAACGTGGCCTTCCTCTGCCTCTTCTTGCACACACTTTTGCTTTGTATATCTGTTTCGTCAATCTTTCTTCACTCATCCTTTCTATGTGTCCAAACCAACGTAACATGCCTTTCTTCATCTTTAAAATCACGCCCTCATTCACGCCAGTTGATTTGCGTATCTCTTCATTGCGGATTCGGTCGTTAATCGTTACGCCGCACATTCTTCGAAGATATCGCATCTCAACTGCATTTAAGCTATTTTCTCTTTTCATTATTATGATTTTAGTTTATCCTTACTAATATTATAAATGTGAATGTAAGTTTGTTTGTTACGCTTTCACGTAAAAACTACTTAACCGATCATCACGAAACTTTGTACACATATTCTTGGAGGTATTAGAAGTAACATAGGATACTTTTTATTGAGAAAAAAATTTTTACGTAAGATAAAAATGCCGTCCACGCCGACAGAGTCGCAGGCACAGCTAGTCCGTTAATAAAAAACAAATAAATATTTCCTCATTATAATTTTCATTAGAGTATCGGGCATCCAAATATTTGTGCAACTCCAAACTCATCCTTGGCAGCAATTATTAGCAACACAAGCCTTCACAGGGCAATGAGTGGCGATAACATGTGCCCCAAATAGAAAGGTAAGTGTAGATAAGATACCTCCACCCACGCCGGAATCCTCCTACGCATTTACTTTGCTAACATTATTTGTAATACTGTTTGTGTATCAATAAAGATTGGGAACCATCAAGAACACTAACACACTATGGGTAGATAAATACACGCCTTTTCTACATCTAACTGAACACGTGTAAGAATAACATTAAAAAAATTTACCACCTTGACGTGTATAGGACGTATCTGTGATATGACAACGTATAGAAAATAATATAACATAATAATATATCCTCACGCCTTCCTAAAAGGGACCTCGAAGGGGTAGGCAGAGGTGTACAGGTAGTAACCACACACCCACTTTCCACCAGAGATATTAGGTGCCAACGTGACATACGCCTTTGAATTGCTTCTCAGACGCTTGCAGTTTTCCTCTCGATGTTTTCCTTCAGCATTAAGCTCGTGGTGTAGTAATCACTGTACCTAAGTTAAAAAAAAAACTCAAACTCAGTTGCCAACGCAGCTCAAAGGCTCCTAATAATTACCTAAAAATATGTAGGAAAACCCAGTTTTCATATTCAGTGCAAGGTAAAGCTCAGCTATCTTGTATATTGCCACTCTACGCCCCCGCGCGGATATCGAAAAGTAGGGCTACTCAGCTGCATACTGCGCACTGCTAACCACGTTTTGAGGACATTTACGGGTAGACAGCTTAGCCTAAGAGCTGCTCAATAGCCGTTATTAAACATTAGGATTACAAGTTCTGCAATAACTATGAAATTCTACGAATATTATACGATAGATGACGAGTCCATAGCCGCTACTCACGACTTTAGATACGCCTTTAAAATTCTTCTCAAACATGCAAGTTTCCTCTCGATGTTTTCCATCGCCGTTATATGTTGAAGATATTTTAAATGCCTAAAAAAGTTGAAAAGTCAGCGCTATTACTGGTATACAAATAATATACATACATACACATACATATCATCACGCCAAGTCCCTAACGGGGTAGGCAGAGAGTATAGAGCGCCAGTTCTCTCTAGACTTACATACCTCTTTCGCTTCGTCCACATTCATCAGTCTCTTCATACATGCTCGTCGGTTTCGAGTACTCTTAACGTTCCCGTCCTTCAGAGTCCGATCTATTTGATCCAGGTAGTTGAACGTGGCCTTCCTCTGCCTCTTCTTGCACACACTTTTGCTTTGTATATCTGTTTCGTCAATCTTTCTTCACTCATCCTTTCTATGTGTCAAAACCAACGTAACATGCCTTTCTTCATCTTTACAATCACGCCCTCATTCACGCCAGCTGATTTGCGAATCTCTTCATTGCGGATTCGATCTAATATCGTTACGCCGCCCATTTTTCGAAGAGATCGCATCTCGACTGCATTCAAGCTATTTTCATACTCTGACATACCCGGATCGCCGCACGCGTAGGTACCAATATCGCGTTGTGACAGCAACTCGAGCATTTGCTCAGACTTCACTGCCCATCAACGCCGTATACAGCTCCATTCACCTTATTTCCGGTAGCACCTTCTTTCATTTTTCATACTTTCCATCTCGTGTAAACATTAAGCTTTCCAAGATATACAAATTCATCCACTTGCTCTAGAATTTGCCCATTTACCGATATAGCACACTCGGTCACTTCTACTTTTCATCACCAGAACCTGGCCCGCCAGCGTTTAGGCGCGAGCCCCTTCTTTTCATCTCTACTTTCATTATGGTAATCTGGTGACTGCGTCTCTGATGACGCCAGTAAAACCGCGCCACGGCGTATAACAGGCAGTTGACCACTAAGTTTCCCATTTTCACTCCATATCCGTTCGTTCTTAGTGCTCTCAGACAGTTATCTAGATATATAATGAACAGCCAGGCAGACATGATACACCCTTGTTTGACCCCCGACTTCACATCAAACCAGGGTGACATCTCACCATTAACCCTAACGCACGCCCTGCTATCACTATAGAGTGATTTCACGGCATGCAGTAGGGAACTGCTCACTCCATATCCAGGCAACACGTCCCAGAGTTCCTTTCGTACGACTCTATCAAATGCCTTCTCCAAGCCGACGAAAGCGCAGAAAACCCTTTGGTTAATATCCAAAAACTTTTCCGCGATTCCGCGAAGCGAGAAGGTTTGATCCATACATCCTCTTCCTGGTCTAAATCCACCTTGGGATTCCCAGAGAAACCTTTCGGATCGCTCTTGCATTCTTATCGTCAGGATCTTCGTATACACTTTACTAGCTAAGCTGACCAAGTTGATGGCTCTGTAGTTTGAGCAGTCCAATCGTGATCCCTTTCCTTTATAGAAAGGCACGATGACTGCTCGCCTCCAGTCGTCCGGAACATCACCCTTTTCCCAGCAAAGATTGCATAGCAAATAGATGACGTCCCAGACCGCTGGTCCACCGTACTTGATCATCTCAGCCGTAATCCCTAAGCCTAAGCCGTAAGCCGTAATACAAATAATATGTAAAATATATTTAATTACGGAAGATATTTTGCGTAAATAAATCACGTTGTATGATAATTTATGTAGATTTAAGACTGCGTAAGTAAATCTTCAAGTTCGAATAAGAGAGCCGTTGTGGCCGATTGATTAAGAAGTGGCTTCCAAATTAAAAATTGCAAGTTCAAACTAGGTGGTCTGTTAATATTTATGCTTATCCGTTCTTTACATATTAAAATAGAGCTATGGCCAAAATGTTCACGCCTTCCAACAAGGGTCCCCGAAGGGGTAACGCAGTGGTACGTAGTACTTACAGATCCACTTGCCGCCGGATATATTTTAGATGCTAAGGAGACACGTCTTTGAATTTCTTCTCAAACATTCGTAGGTTTCCTCTCGATGTTTTCCTTAACCGTGAAGTTCGTGGTGTGACTAATAACTGTACTTCGTTGAACCACGGGTTTGAAGAAAAGAAAATATGTATATAAGTTTATTTATTTATAGCTACCTGTCCCTCAGCTACTTATTCGCGTTAAAGTTACATTTATCATTTGTTATTTATATGTATATATACATATCGTCGAGATCCTAATGGCGTAGGCGGGGAGAAAAGAGCGCCAGTTCTCTTTAGACTGACATACATCTTTCGCTTCGTCGTCATCAGTCTATTCATAAATGCTCATCAATCTTTATAATCGAATGAATTCCTTCTGCACCTAGGTATGAGATTTTCGAACCGACCCACATCGCCGGAGGTATATTAGAATAGAATAATTTATAACCATCAAAAATAACATATTATTCGTAACCGGTTTCAAGCGCTTTTTTAAGAAAGATTTTTTTATTATTGATCCTTTTTTGCTTGACTGGACAGAAGAGGTACACTCCTAAATTACCGACGATCGCAGATCCAATCGATCCAAATAACTCGATTATACCTTTCAAAAGAAATAACCTATACATATATTAACATATACATATAATAACCTATACATATAATAACCTATACATATAATAACCTATCCATATTATAACCTATACATATATTAACATATACATATAATAACCTATACATATATTAACATATACATATAATAACCTATACATATAATAACCTATACATATAATAACCTATACACATAATAAATCTGTAGAAAAATTGTTTTTGTACATCGCCTATATTAAAAAAGGTGTTCAAGGGTTATCCTTCATCCAACAGAACCCATTTCCAGCATTTTTTTAAATCTTTGTCTGTGCACGCATCATGTAAAATATACGAAACCAATTTACACATAAATTGCGCGCAAATTGAAGTATAACTTAGTTTTTGTTTCATTGAAATCGGTTCATTCTATCAAGAGATATTAGATAATATGAATGTAAAGTGTCCTTATGCACGCAATTCACTTCCACCAGAGATATATTTTGTATGTAAAGATACGAATAACGTAAAATTAATTTTGTTAGCTAAGGTTACGTAACCCGGTTATAATATAAATAAACAATACCACAATGAAACGTATCACCAACATAGTGATTACACAGTAGTGTTTCAAGTAACTAGTGACCCGCTAACCCCGAGGTGGCATAACGAAACGTCATTTTATCACTGACTCCTCTATCTATGTGTTAAGCTAAAGGTTACATAATTTTTAATATTAACATCATTGTTGAACCTTACTGGCTCAGTGGTCCAGTATACGTCTGCAACGAAAAGATTGTAAGTTCTAGTCCCGACTGTACTATTGAGTTTTCTTCACTACAGTACAGCGAGCGAACCTAAATAGCTTAATGACCTCGTAGGGGTAGGCAGATATGTATTGGTAGTACCTGCACATTACGCCAGAGATATATTTTCGGTGCCAACGTGACAGATTGCGTCGCCGTCTCAAGCACGACTGCATACGTGTTTGAATTTCTTCTCAAACGGCTTCCTCTGTCACTTGTCGTGCTTATGCCATGGCGAAGGGCTCGAGATCTTCACGGGCCATCATCGTTAAGGCGTGAAAGGAATCAACATTGTTTCGAACCGTACTCTTCGATACTTGGAATTGAATTTAAATGGACAAGGGTCAGCATTATCACACATTGCAACACATCTATACTAATATTATAATAGATTTGTATTTTTGTGTGTGTATATGTAATTAATAAAATGAAAAAATATGGTGCCGATTTCAAAAATTCTTTCACCATTGGATAGCTACATTCACCATGAGTAGCATCGGTTATATTAGCGGCTGGACCTATTTGAATGAAATAAGGGTGCTTTCTGTGTCTTCAGGTGGATTCGAGAACGGTTGAGATTCAAAGTTAAACCCGATAGGTGGTTTTTAGCCGAGCGAAGCTGGGCAGGACAGCTAGTTATTTATGAGACAGCTCATTTACATAATAATACAGATGATACGACAGACCGTAAGGAATTCAATCAAAACGGACTACTTGCCAAACTAGCAATTTCCAAATTCCAATTGCGAATCAAATATCAAGTGAAGCTAACAGCAAATTGGGCAACATACCAAACTAAACCGCTCAAAGTTGTCAATGTGAAATTGCCTGAAAGTTGGTACCCTTGAAAACTTCGACTTACCCAAAATGTGTAGATACATAGTTACTTTGAAATTCGATTTACATTCTATGTATATCTTGGATAAGCCCTTTTCTTTTTAGCTGATATTAGAAGATTCGAGACACAGATACAAATATATATTTATTTACTTCTATTTATATGTACGTATATCTGAAATAGTACCTCAAACTTTTTGAGGCCTCCCGTGACAGGCTGAGGAATAATTCACTCAGAGAGAGAGATAGGGCATAACGGGTTTCCTGTTCGAATTCGGAGTTGCCCGACTGGGGCAGGACCTCCACCTTATAGAAGCCCGTTGCCAAATAACACAATTTTTTGTGTTGTGTTCCTACGCGGTGAATAAGGTTTCCAGTAATGAGCTCCTTGGGGAGGGGGGAGGATTGTTACATTGTGTTGGAAGCAGAGGGATTAATACCCATTATGCTGCCAACACACTATAACTCTCCGAACACAGAGTGGCAACACGCACACTTCGATATCGTGAGCGTAAATAGGCTGCGGTAACCGTTTCCCATCAGATGGGCCGTATGCTTGTTTGCCACTCTTGTTGTATAAAAAAAAAAGCCATGGTGCCATGAAGGCTGGCACCGTTGCCACGTTGTATGGCTGTGCATGTAAAGCACATTAATACCACGGATCGGAAAAAACGTGATACAGAATTTCATATCACGTTTAATGAACGAAAGCTTAATAATTAATTAAGCTTTTTATACTGCTCACTCCTAAATGGTAGTGTTTAACTTAAACTTAAAGGTCATATTATACAATAATAAAATTCAATCAAACCGCGAAGCGAATTGCCAGATTAATGCGTGAACTATGATATTTAATAGAATTTTCTTATAAACTACTTCAACACCCGTGTTTACGTGTCCGTTTGATTAAACATCAAACAGTCTGTATGCCCGTGTAATAAATTAAACAGATAACAAAAAAATATAAAACTATGAAATCTTTAGGACTTGTTGCATTACGATGTTAGGTTATTTTAAACTAATGTGTAGATAACCTTAAAACTCAAAATTAAGTAGTTACTTTTATCCATATTTAATTCGAGATTATCAAGAGATCGCCAATATAGCTCAGGCTGTGAACTTCCCGTTGAGCAAGCGTCCATGGGCGGCAGTAACCAGGCGGGCCGCGTCCATGTTTCCTATGTTAGTGTTATTAAAAAGAAAAAGAAGATCTCATGCCTTCACTCAGACGTCAAACCTTGGATATGGCAATAAAGCTATCTGCATTACGGCACTTATGTCATAAATATAAGTTGACAATCAGTAAACTTGACATTGAATTGAACATCGCGTTTAGGAATGCATCAAAATTGAATGTTGGTATTATTTTCGATGCAATTCAAAACTCTAGGTATTAAGAATACCTATAAGTACATTTCGACTTATCTTTATTCTTTGGTCAGATCATTTTAAAAACTAAATTAATAAAACTATCGTAGACTTAGAGCCGAGGTGGGTGAGACTGAAATAGCCTGCAACGTCAAGATTTGCACCCCGGCTGTATCAATGAGTTTTTATTTTGAAATTTATTTTATATTAATTACTAGCTGTGCCCGGCGACTTCGTCGGCGTGGACGGCTTTTTTATCTTTCGTGAAAATTATTTTCTTTCAATAAAAAGTAACCTACTCTACTTCTAATACCTCCAAGAATATGTGTACAAAGTTTATGATGATCGGTTAAGTAGTTTTTACGTGAAAGCGTAACAGACAAACTTACCTTCACATTTATAATATTAAATAAGGATTAATTATTAGTCTGTACGATTAACATATATCTCTGGAGCTGGGCGTTGACATCGGCGATACAGTTTTTAATTTCTGCATATTGTTACGGTACGTTTATTTTTGTGAGATCACAAGCTTTACGGTGAAGGTAAACATTGACAGGTTAGGAAAAGTACGTAGAGTTGTGCTTGAGAAACAGCGCATTTCTTATATACCCACGCGATCTCTCATTCGTTACCGATATATTGCAGTTCCATTAGTAAAATCGCAGTCTCGTAATTTGGTATTTCTAGCTTAAACGTTTTAACAAAACTAGCTCACAACAACTGGTATATATCTTGCAAGCTAGATTAGTTCAGTCTATAATTACGACTCGCAGGTTAACCAACCGTGAGTAAGGCGACCGGATGAGAGGTCAATCCATAGGACGCAAAAAATATGCAAGAATTACTGCTATTATAAATGCCGACCTGTGACGTTTTTTTTAACACATGGTCTGAATTGCGTTAAAATGCGAAAGTGTGTAGAGAAGGAGGCAGAGGAAGGCCACATTCCTACAAAGGGGAATTCATCCCCATACCTTGGAACCACAAAGGTCTCGCACTGTGCGTTTCCAAAGGAGTTTTCTTCCGCGAACGCTCAGGCCGTGGAATGAGCTCCCCGTTGAGGTTTTCCCTGGAGAGTACAGCATGGAGTTCTTCAAGAAGGGTGTGAAAAGATTCCTGCAGGGTCGGCAACGCGCGAGTGATACGCCTGGTGTTGCAAGCGTCTATAGGCGGCGGTAACCGCTTACCATCAGGCGGACCGCATGCTTGTTTTCCATCCTTGTGGTATTAAAAAATTAAAAGGGGAAATGGTCGTATACTTTAGGATGGAAACGTCAAGAGTACTAGAAACCGGCGAGCATGTAGACTGATGAATGTGGTTGATGTCAAAGAGGTCATGTAAGTCCAGAGAGAACCGGCGCTCTACCGTCTCTGCCCATCCCTAGAGGTACTCGGCGTGATGATATGTATGTCTATTTCTTTGCGTTTTAAACGAAATTAACAACGTGTAATGAACCGTATTTATTACACAGGTGGAAGGGTGCAAATTCTCAAATGTCAAAATTATAGTTCTTATGACATTATTTTTATTATTTGTAGAAAATAGCCAAAAATTACAACAATAGTAGGTAAATAATGATTTAGTTACTCTTGTGCAATCTGTACATTTTCAAAGCAAAACACAGAGAGGAGACAATACACATCTTTGAAAGAAAACAAAAGACGCGCATAGCTAGGATTGCCAACAGAATACAACTCAAGCAATTAGTCACTTGACTACTGTACATTCAGCTTATTATTTGCTCACACTAATGAACTCGGAAACTATCTTCTCTTGACTATGTGCTTATCGAGTACAATTAGACCCTACTCAACTAGAAAGCTTTATAAACAATCGCAAATCTAAAAATAAACTAACAAATAAATATCCGTCCCTTTTGTAAGTTACTTAGGTAGGTATATCAAGTAGAAGAAGTGAATAAAATCAGGAAAATGTGTTGCCCTTTCTGGTGTGCTAATAAGTACTGAAATAAAGGTCTTACGCCTTTGAATTTCTTCCCAAACGTATGCAGGTTTCCTCTCGATGATTTCCTTCGCCGTAAAGCTTGTGACATGCCTTCCTCATCTTTACAATTTAACCCTTGATCTCGGTAAGATATCTTCTTCTCAAGATTCTTAGAAATATCTTCACGCCACGCAATATAAAGGATGACGTATGAAATATCTGTAGGATTGTGTGACATTTCCAAAACAAGTGAATACAGAACCGGAAGTTTATATAGTGGAACGGAAGAGGAAAACTTAATGCGCAGACCACAGACACAATGAGTCAAGCGCGGTGGCGGTGAGCGATGACTATGATGGTTAGAGAAAAAAAAACAAATCGCTGAACAAAGCAAAATCACCAATTTATGTGTAAAATCACGACGATGACGTGAACCAGGTACAAACCGACGCAATAATAGCAATTACAGGTCATCATGAAAAGGAAGTGGGAACGAACAGTGTACAATTACCACTGTGTAATGAAAACATTGTCGGAGAAAGAATAACTGAACATCATAACACTGTAGTAACTTCATTCCGTGTCATCATGGGCATACAATGTCTTGTTTTGTTCCCACGGCGAGAATAGACCAGTTAGCCAGTTAGAAGCAAGGCGCAAGATTCATTATCGATACATTGCATTCGTTAAAGATCCCTATCGTCTCGCTAAGCAAGAATTACAGCCTCGGATCTTTAATTTTTCCCGATTTGCCATGATCTGGTGGCGGGTCCAGATCCTAGGCTGAAGAATTACAATGTTAAATCTCGCGAGTGATTATGAAAGGGTTAGCGAGGGTGGTATAACAGCCTCTTCTAGCTCAAGATATATTTTGACGCCTGCAGGTAGAGATACCGTCGCAGTTCACTGAATGGTTACTATTGACTGTCGTGGTGGCCGAGTGGTTCGAGCAGTTGCCTGCCACGCAAAGGTCGCAAGTTCGAATCCCGATTGTACCAATGAGTTTTTCTGAACTTAAGTACAGTGATTAGTCACACCACGAGCTTTACGGTGAAGGAAAACATCGAGAGGAAACCTGCATACGTCTGAGAAGAAATTCAAAGGCGTATGTATAGTCGTGCTTGAGTAACGGCGATGGATCGCCATCTGTCACGTTGGCACCTAATATACCTCTGGCGGAAAGTGGGTGTGTGGGTATTACCTATACACCTCTGCCTACCCCTTCGGGGACCCTTGTGGGAAGGCGTGAGGATATATTACTATACTATTGACTGTCATGTTTTCTCAAAAGATTTACCTTTCGATGTTTTCCTCCAACGTAAATTTGGATTATATCGATTTTAGTATAACGGTTTAAGCATTATTTCTAAGGACAAGCCTTTGTAAAAAAATTTTTTGGTTTTTACATAACATTTGAATTTAAACTTTTAGGATACGGGTTTGCAATACACAAATGATCTGACAAATCTCACAAATGACTTATATTAAAGTCGTGTGTCTTTTAACAAAGTTCAAAAAGGCGTTAGGGTTTTGTTTAGTCATATCAAGTTCACGAAAGATAAATTATTATACAATTTTCATGCATAGGTAATAGCAACTAAAATCTATCCGAAACTCAATACTCAAAATTTTAGTGAAACTTTTTAAATAATACAATAGCAGCTATTTTAAAGCTTATGAACATGAAATGTGAGAACCTAACGACCCTTGGCAGGAACTAATCAAAGTAATGTAAAAATGTATTCAAGAAATCTCCAACTAGTAAAAATTGTAAGTTACTCGTGCCAATACTACGCAGACAAAGGAAAATTAATGTACGACCACGTTCCTGTAACAAGATTAGGTATAATCTTCAATGGAAGCGACATCCGAAGGTAAATAGAACCTTAGTTAGATTAATGGTACGTACTTTGTGACGACATCGGCTTCCATTATTTTCCTCTAATGACAATATAGGGAATAATGTTAGCATATAATTTCCCGATGCAATAAAAACGTTACCAAGAATTGAGAGTAAAATAAATCGAAACCAGATTTGAGTACTATGCCTTGGGAATAAATTTACATTAAGAATTACCAAAAGAGAAAATCTAATACTCATCCAACAAACGAGTAGCGTCTATGTGGACGATCGAAACAGAGTTTGATGAAGGTAAATAAGCCCGCCTAGATAAATTAGGACAACTTTTATGATATGCATATATATATATTAAAAACATATTGATGGAGTTTTCAAAACGAAATATTTCCAGAGCAAATACAACATTGTTTCATTGAGTAATAAATAAATGTTTGCTTTCAATCAACGCTCGCGGGAGCTAATATTTTATTACAACATCGGATGTCTTCTCAAACCAACACTCATCAAATAGATTACTCGAAATGTACGCGAGACGAGATCGAATTTAAGTAATGATGTTTACAATTGCTTAATCAATGCGTTGCCAAAATTAAATGTGGAGGATGTGAATGACATTAGCCAAACATACACGGTGAGAGGATCAACAAGTGCAGCGGTAAACAAAGGGACCCGACTCGAATGGAATCCACTCGAGACGGAGGCAACGATCGTGAAAACTGGGCCGGACATGTGTGCCTCGACTGCCCCGGCCGTGGCCGCGTTACAATCACTTTTCAATTAATAAAGAACCAGCAAGCACCTGCAGAATGCAACAGATTCCAACTATCACTGACAACAAATAAGCAATACGCACGCGTGTGATGCCGCTCCAATATCACTGCTCGCCACACTTTCACAGTTAAGACGAATGTGATTTTGTTTACGTACTTTTGGGGTAACACAGGGCACAGGTACACAGTGTACTCAGTGTACACAAGTCGGGTTTTGGACGCGTTCCGCTGACGTGCGTCTTACACGACGACCGGCGCGACACTGAGCAGCTTGGCTTAGCTAGCGTTCACTGCTAACGCCGGCCACTGCTGGTACTCCGTTCCTCCGTTCGCCAATTCGCAACTCGAAATACCTACTCGTAACGTAACTTAACTCCATAATATTTTATAGTTTCGTAATTGTATTACTCGATTACTGTGCGCCGTTTGCGTCTAATCGATGTCACGAATTCGGGAGCGGTCCTTGGGACACGAAAGTCCACACACGGTTTATTCCATCGTAGTGCAAACAGGATCTAAAAGGTCAGAGCCCAGTTGGAGTTAGATTGATGACGCTGCCTGCCCTTTGGTTTAAGCTTCGACGTATATAGGATTCGATTATTTTATGTGCCGGCCCTATTCACACACACACACGCGCGTACACAATTTCAATATTGACTATAGTAATGTCCTTTGGGACATTATCCATATATACCTTTTAATTATAAGAGCCTTACTAGCCGAGTTGTTCTAGTAGTTGCCTGCAACACAAAGTTTGCAAGTTAAAATGCCGACTATACCAGCCAATGAGTGTTTCTGAATTTAAAAGTACAGTGATTAATAATAAATACCTGGGACAAATTGCACACAAATTGGCCTAGTCCCAAAATAAGCAAAGCTTGTGTTATGGTAACTAGACAACGATATATTTACTTATATAGATAGATATATACTTAAATACATAGGACATCCAAGACTAAGGTACAAATACTCGTGTTCATCACACAAATATCTGCCCTCAGCGGGATTCGAACCCGCGACCTCAAGTTTCGCAGTCAGGAGCTCTAACCACTAGACCAGACGGTCGTCGACGATTGGTCACACCACGAGCTTAGCGGTGAAGGAAAACATCGAGGGGAAATCTGCATACGTTTGAAAAGAAATTCAAAGGCGTATGTATAGTCGTGCTTTAGTTACGGTGATGGATTCGCCATCTGTCACCTAAAATATATCACAGGCGCAAAGATGGTGTGTGGGCATCCTCTGCCTTCCCCTTCGGGAACCTTTGTAGAAAGATGTGAGGTTATGACAGTTTTACACTACTGCAGTCATTTACGCATATATTTTTTTTATAAATTAAAAATATATTTGGTATTCCCAATATCCTTTTTTCTGTCGTGCTGCATCGATAATTCACATTTGTATGCAGATTTGTCTATGGTAATTTATGCCTTTGACTGGTTAATACAATACACGCATAGTTGGCGTAGTCCAATTAACGTGCAGATTGAGTGCTATAGTACGATGCGATCTCTTCGAAAAATGTGCGGAGTAACGATATTAGATCGAATCCGCAATGAAGATATTCGCAAATTAACTGGCGTGAATGAGGACGTGATTTTAAAGAAGAAAGGCATGTTACTTTGGTTTGGACATATAGAAAGGATGAGTGAAGATTGATTGACGAAACAGATATACAAAGCAAAAGTGTGTGCAAGAACGTTCCAACTACCTGGATCAAATAGATCGGACGCTCGAGGACGAGAACGTCAGAAGACTCGAAACCGATGAGCACGAATGAAGAGACTGATGAATGTGGACGAAGCGATAGAGGTACTCTCTGCCTACTCCGTTAAGGACTCAGCGTGATGATATGAATGAATGAATCTATGGTATCGTAAAATCGATTTCTCAGAACTTAAAATCTTTCAGAACTGAAAGAATAATTGTTTTTAAATGGGAAGATGGAATAACGAAAAGCCAGAAATAGGCACCGTCGCGTCGCACAATACGGATTGCAGGTTCGAACCTGGATTTGTACTAATACATTTTATCTGATCGTGATTTATCGGACTAACATTATTAATGAAAAAGTTTATGAGGATAATTGTTCGACTTTCTTCGTCGCAAATACTGCTGAATGGCATTGGTTGAAAGAATAGTTGAAATTGATACAGAGGTAAATTGTTGAGGATAATTATATAGGGTCACATTGGGTAGGTATATTTTATTTTAAAAAAACTACTATTCAAATCAAACTCTTTGCGAGAAAAGCAGTGGTCAAAGCTAGTTTATACATTAGACCTAAACACTTTATCTAACTCATACAAAATACGTAATATTCCCCCTGGACCCTTGAAAGCAGCCCGTGCGTTTGAAATAAAATTACTAGACCAGCTCGCTAGCTCGCGATCTAGCAACGCTCTAAAACGAGGTCCGTACCACATAGAGGTGCCTTTAGCTTAAAAAATCCTGGCCCATTTTTTTTTACAACGATAGTGGCAAACAAACACACGGCCCACCCGATGGACAACTTTTACCTCAGCCTATTTACGCTTACAATACCGAAGTATCACATGCGCGTTGCCCCTGTGTTCGGAGAGTTATACTGTGTTGGCAGCATAATGGGACTAATCCCTCTGCTGCCAACACGATATAACAATCCTTCCAAGCTCATTGTTCGGTCCAGTAGCAAAAGTTCCCGGAACTCACGCTACGAGAGACAATACAAAAAAAATCGAAGTAATCTACGTCGTACGAGCTCGAACGACAGTCTTGTCTGGTAACCTATGACCTTTAGCATCTATTGTCCATTTTCTCCGAGAACGTTAATTTTGAGCCCTTCAACCGGGCGCGATGTCGATGAAATGGGACTGGAAAATAATGGGCTAATGAATATTCAATGAAGTATGGACGTTAATGAAAAGTCGCCCTATATTTGTCTCGTTTGGCTGATTCCTAAAATCCTTGGCTCTAATTGACGGAGCATTTAATAATGGATTATAACCTTTGGATGGCTTAACGCAATTTAGTCCCAAACTAAGCAAAGCTGTACTATGGAAACTAGACGACGATATACATTACTATAGAATAGAATAGAAAAAAAAAGATACTGATTAATGTGGACGAAGTGAAAGAGATATGTAAGTCTAGAGAGAACTGGCGCTCTATACTCTCTGCCTACCCCGTTAGGGACTTGGCGTGATGATATGTATGTATAGACTTGTCCATTTCAAAAAGCTCTACATGACCTTCAACATAAACGTCATCTTAGGGCTTACAATTATAATTAGTAACTGTATTTAGTTATTAAGTCTAGAGAGAACTGGCGCTCTATACTCTCTGCCTACCCCGTTAGGGACTTGGCGTGATGATATGTATGTATGTATGTACGTCTTTTAGAAAAGTTTATAAAAAATAAAATAATTATTTTATTTAACAATAGAATCTCATGGCCTAGTGGATTAAGTAGTGCCATATAAAGATAGCAGATTCGAACCACTCCGGCTCGGCCTGATAAGCTTTTTTTAGACGTATAATATTTTTACAATGTTTTATTGAAATAGTCATTCATGTGACTAGTTTAAGTACTATTTATGCCTTCCCACTAGTGTGCCGAAGGGGTAGGCAGATGATTGAAGGTAATACTTATGTACACACTCAATTTTTCTCATTTCGGGTGTTTTTTACAATAATATTTTTTTTATTTTTTATTTTAATTTATTCCATATCTTGACCAGAATTAGTTACAGTACTGATGACAATATTTGTGTCACTTGTTTAATTTGTCTAATTTGTGAATGTGAGAACAGTGTAGGCTTTGTAGATTCTTAGATCTTGCTAACATTGTTATAATTATCTTGTTTTATGTATGCTTTGTATAGTAAGCAACGACCTATTGTCGGGCCTACGTTGTTCCCCATACTTGGGTACTATTGCTGTAACGTAAAAATATTGTATATGCCTAATGATTTGAAAAGAGTAACCATGGAGTTTCTTGCCGGTTCTTCTCCATGGAAGCGACCAACCCGAACCGTGCTTCTTTTTCGACGTTTTATAAGTTCCCACCTGGGCCTATGTGAAATAAAAAGATTTTGATTTTGAAATTTCCGCCGGAGATATATATTAGGTGCCAACGTAACAGATGGCGATTCTTGACCTCACCAACGAGGTCAATAAAAGCCAGGCCTCCCCACTGTCCCCAGAGACAGAAACCCACATTGTGGACTCTGAAATGGAGTCCATATCGTCATCCACGTCCGACAATTCAGAGAATTCTTCGGACGAATTCACGCCCGTGACGGGTTCGAAAAAGCGCGCCAGGCGTGCTAAAAAGAAGGAGGCTTCGCTCTCACCCTCCCCCCCAACCAAGGCCCCCCGGACTGTGCCAGTGCCCTCCGCACAGCCCTCCCCGGTCCCCACCCCCGCCCCTCTCGCCTCTCCGGAAACCGCAGAAGCCACTCAGGCCAAACGGTTCACCCCGGCCCCAAGACCCACGCGACCTTTCTCCACTCAGCCGAGGAAGGAGCGAGCTTGTCCCCCCGTCTTCGTCCATAATAAGGACAAATGGACCGAGATCTCTGGTTGGTGTAGTACCAACAAAATAAATTTCACTCGCGCCTCGGCTGCGGCTGACTGCATTAAAGTCCATCTGCCCAACTCCACGGAGTTTAGGGCTTTTACCAAACTCCTTCAGGCAAGAAGTGTGGAGTTCCACACCTACGACCTGCCTGAAGATCGTCTACTCCGGGTCGTCATCCGTGGCGTTCCCCGAGAAATCGACACCGAGTCGATTAAAGACGATCTAAAGGATCAAAAGGTCGCGGTGAAGGAAGTCCACCGTATGCACCGCCGAAACGCCGGAGAAGCGTTCAACATGGTCCTCGTCGTCTGCGAGAACTCCCCCGACGGCAAAGCCGTCTTTAACATCAAAACCCTCTGCCACCTGTCTGGCATAAGGGTGGAAACCCCCCACAAAGGCGGCCCTATAGGGCAATGCCACAACTGCCAGCTTTACGGGCACGCTTCGCGCAATTGCAGCGCAAAACCCAGGTGCGTCAAGTGCCTGGGTGACCACGGCACGAGCGACTGCTCTCGGCCAAAGGACCACAAACTCGCCGACTCGCCTCCAAGTTGCGTGCTATGCCGCCAGGAAGGCCACCCGGCCAATTACAGGGGCTGTCCCAAAGCCCCTAAGCCCAGACCGGTCTTGGTCAAGAGGGCAGCGGCCCGCGAATGGCGTAACGCCCCCCCCGCGCAACCTGCTCCACCTCGACTTTCCCCGTGGAGGCCTCTCCCTCCGAGGGACTTCCCACCCCTCCCAAAAGCGTCTTACCCCGCTTCATCCACCCCCCCTCAACAGCAGCCTCCATCTCTGCTGGCCCCTCCCACAGCCATTCCTCAACAACCCCGACCCCAGGCCGCTACGCCTCCGCGTAGACCCCAGGCGGTCAAGGCCTCACCGCCCCCCCCCCTCCTCCTACGCCGCGAATGATACCTCCGCCAACATGGCGTTCCTGGTGGACCTATTCGCGACAGTCAACATCCGTAGGGTCAACGAAATGGCCCGAAGCCTAAGAGCCGTCCGAAAGGACCCAATTGCCCTCCTTCAGTTGTTCGGTGACTACGCCGATGTCACCGAATCCCTCGCCTCATTCTCCGCGAACCAATAATGGACGCAAACCCAAACAGCAGAACGAAACCCCGATCCCTCTTAATTGGCTATTTTAATGCTAATGGCATTAGTAGCCAAAGGGAGGAGATCGCCGCGTTCCTCCGCGATAATAATCTAGACATCTTTTTAGTGCAAGAACCCTTCCTGAAACCATCACAACGAGACCCTAGAATTGCGAACTACAATGTGGTTCGTAACGACAGATATCGTTCCGCCCTCGGCGGTACTTTGATCTACTACAGGAAGTCCTTGCACTGCATACCCGTCCAACCTCCAACCCTCACCCACATAGAGACCTCGATCTGTCGGATAGGATTGACCGGCCATCAGTCGATCACGATAGTCTCAGCCTATTGTTCCCCTGTTAATACATCGGCAGATATCAAAAATGATATCAAGGCCCTTACCAACCTAAGTAGCTCGGTTATTATCGCGGGTGACCTGAATGCCAAGAGCGATGCTTGGAACAGCCGCTCGCGAAATAACAGGGGACGCCAGTTGGAGGACCTCAGTGGGCTCCTCCAATTCGACGTCATTGCACCCATGCACCCCACCCACTACCCTGCAAATATTAACCACCGACCGGACGTACTTGACATCGTAATCCTCAAGAATGTGAACCTTCGTTTGCACTCAATGAGGTCTCACGACAAACTAGACTCAGACCACAGACCTGTAACACTAGCGCTATCCCCCCGATTAGGCCCCTCTGACACAGGTCGCCCCCTACCTCAGAAAAAGATAACAGACTGGAGGAAACTGGAGGAACTCCTCAAGTCCCCTTCATCTGTTCACTTAGATAGTATCCCGCCCCACATCGAGTCGGCAGCCGACACTCAAAAGGCGATCGATTCCCTCACAGCTCACGTACAGTCAGTCGTGGACTCCTGCTCGCGACAAGTTCCGGTGATGGAAGATCATCGCTGGAAACTTCCAGACGACGTGCGTGAACTGGTGACGGAAAAGAATGCCGCACTCCGAGCCCATCGAGCTCAACCGCCTGTAGCGAACCGCACCTTCCTGTGGTCACTCCAGCGCAAGCTGAGATACCGCATGAAGGACCTGCGTAACGCTCGCTGGAACAAGTTCCTAGGGGAACTCGAACCACGTCACATGGCCTTCTGGCAACTCCAACGTAAACTCAAATCTGACCTCACCGCGCCCATGCCTCCTCTCCCTCGTCCGAACCAAGGGCCCGCCTTTGACGACGACGAGAAGTCCGAGTGCCTGGCCGACAGTCTCGAGGCTCAATGTACGCCCAGCTCCCTGCCGGTAGACCAGCAACACCTCGAGAAGGTGGACGCCGAGGTCGAAAGCAAACTGTCCAATCCACCCTCCGAACCCCCGGATCACCCCATAGCCCCAATCACGGTCGATGAAGTCCGGAAGGTGATCGATGGTCTCCACCCTAGGAAAGCTCCTGGCCCCGACGGTATCCCTAATAGAGTCATCAAACTTTTCTCCCCCTATCTGATAGTTTTGCTCACTGCCATCTTCAATGCAGCACTGAGCAACAACTTGTTCCCCCAATCCTGGAAAAGTGCGACGGTCATAGGTATTCCTAAGCCGGGGAAACCCAAGACCGAAGCCTCCAGTTACCGCCCTATCAGTCTCCTCATCGTTCTCGGCAAAATATACGAGAGACTTGTCTATAATAGATTAAAGAGTTTTGCTGACTCTGAAAAAGAAATTCCAGATCAACAGTTTGGCTTTCGAACCAAACACTCGTGTGTCCAACAAGTCCATCGTATAGTGGAAGACGTCAGTAGCGGCTTCCAACGCGGATATCCCACGGGTATGCTCCTCTTTGACGTGGCGAAGGCATTCGACAAGGTCTGGCACAACGGCTTAATATACAAGCTGTACCAGTTGGGCGTGCCGGACCGTCTCGTACGCATAGTGCGGGACTTTTTGTCGAATCGTTCCTTTCGCTACAGAGTGGAGGGCACACTCTCTTCCCCTCGTCCCATAAGAGCAGGAGTCCCGCAAGGCTCCGTGCTCTCCCCCCTTCTATTCACGCTGTATACGAGCGATTTCCCCACCCTTAGAAAGGTCAAAAGCGCACTATTCGCCGATGACACGGCCATATACTGCAGAGGTTTATCCCCCGAGGCGATTCGCGGCTACCTCCAGACCGCGGCCAACGCCCTAGGGCGGTGGTTTCGGAAATGGAGAATAGAAGTGAACCCCTCAAAAAGCGCAGCCGTCCTCTTTTGGAAAGGCAAGCATGCCCTACGGACAGCCCCCATAACTCTCTTCGGCAATCCCATTCCATGGGAAGACAAGGCCAAATACCTGGGAGTGACCCTCGATCGTAAACTTTCCTTCCGTCACCACGTGAAGACGGTACGAGCGCGAGCCGCCTTCGCGCTCGGTAGACTCCATTGTATGCTAAATTCGAAGAGTAAACTCTCATTGAAATCCAAGGTGAGGATTTACTTGACGTGCATCAGACCGATCATGACTTACGCGTGTGTTGTGTTCGCACAATCCAAAAAGTCAGTACTCCACCCCCTTCAAGTGCTCCAAAGCCGGTTCCTCCGGAGAGCCACAGGTGCCCCGTGGTACATGAGAAACAGTCAACTTCATGTTGACCTAAAAGTCCCCACGATCAAACAGTTTATGAAAAAACTGTCGAAACGCCATTTCGATTCTGCTGAAAATCATCCCAACCCTCTCGTCGTATCGGCCGCCCGTTACACACCCTCCCTTATATCGAAAATAAGGCGCCCAAAACATGCCGTCATCGAGCCGGATGACGACATAACGGTCCTCCAGGACGCCCGACGACGACACACAAACGACACTACACAAAACCGACCATTGTTCCGTCCTCGCCGGCGAGGCTCGACGCGAATAAGCCGTAACGTTCCCCCCAGACTCTCGCAAGTGCCGGCCCAAGCCGAGCCAGTAGCGCAAATCCCCTCCCTAATCAACTAAATAATAATAAAATACCAGACCAGCCCAGCTCCCTTGCTCGCGAACCAGCAACGCCCTAAGCCGAGGTCCGAACCCCACAGGGGGTGCCCTTAGCTGTGTTGCTTAATACTTAAGTGCCTGGCTGGAGGCCTAGGTCTCGCCATTGACCGGTTAAGTAGCAAAAGTTCCCGGAACTCACGCTACGAGAGACAATACAAAAAAAAAAAAAAAAAAAAAAAAAAAAAAAAGTAACAGATGGCGAGTCCATCGCCGTTACTCAAGTACGCCTTGAATTTAGACTTTCTTCTCAAATTTATACCTAGGTTTCCTTTCGATGTTTTCTTTAAAGTAATACTCGTGATTTGGCTTATGAATTTACTTAATAAATGTATTAGCCACACCACGAGCTCAGAAAGCTTCAGATAAACTCATTGGTGGGATTCGAAGTGGCAATCTTTGTGTTGCAGGCGACCTCTTGAACCACTCTGCCATGACGGTCACTAGTTTTAGTATACGAAGATGAAACGTGACACGTAACCCTGCATTCGGTCAAGAAGAATATCAGAGACTGATGCAATGTGGTAAATGCTTGCTACAGAAGAGAGGGGGCTGATCACCCTTGGTCACCCCTAAGTGGGTATTAAGTCTTGTCTGTAAAAGCCACACACACACAAGAAATCAAGCCACTTTCCATTAGAGAATGAAAGTCCTGCAGAGTCGGCAACGCGCGAGTGTTACCCCTGGTGTTGCAAGCGTCCATAGGCGGCGGTAACCGCTTACCATTTGGCGGACTGGAAGCTTGTTTGCCACCCATGTGGTATAAAAAAAAGAATAAACTTTTTATGAAGACGTTAAAAAATAATAGGAGACACCACAGAGTAACAGGCCGGTAGAGGATCCCAGTAGCGACCTAATTGCTTACTGCTACAAGGACTAGGTATGCGTGGTCCTTGAAGCAGTAACTTTTTACTGGCGCGTTTGTACAAGGTTAACGTTCTCCCTAATACAGCCTTCTCCACGTCAGCTCACATTACTCAATTGGAATGATGAACTTTTACTTTCAGCGGAATGGTTTGCGTAATTACAGATGTTAGTACGGCATTACTATGTCTCTTGTGTAGGTATTGTGATCGTCACACTTTACTCTGTGTCTTATAGATAGATATATTTTACAAATAAATATTGAGGAAATTTTATAGGAAGATTTTTTACGCTGTCACACTACAATTACCTACGCAACGTAATTGAATTATGTTTGACGCTGGATAAACAGAAATATATATATATATATATATATATATCAGCCGTGGTGGCCGAGTGGTTTGAGCAGTTGCCTGCGACGCAAAGGTCGCAAGTTCGAATCCCGACTGTACCAATGAGTTTTTCTGAACTTAAGTACAGTGATTAGTCACACCACGAGCCGAACGGTGAAGGAAAACATCGAGAGGAAACCTGCATACGTCTGAGAAGAAATTCAAAGGCGTATGTATAGTCGTGCTTGAGTAACGGCGATGGACTCGCCATCTGTCAAGTTGGCACCTAATATCCCTCTGGCGGAAAGTGGGTGTGTGGGTATTACCTATACACCTCTGCCTACCCCTTCGGGGACCCTTGTGGGAAGGCG
>JACCPG010004751.1:0-23438 GCA_016069955.1 Drepana arcuata | reverse complement strand
AGAACTGGCGCTCTACTCTCTGCTTACTCAGAGAGAGACTTGGCGTCGTATGTTCATATATTAAAACATATTTTATAAACGTAAAAGCCAGCAATACGTCAATTCCAAGTAGAGTAACAGAGACGTTTACTCTGATAGCCGATACAGTATGGCCATTTGACGATGACGAACACCAACAAATTGGTGGATAATATCCTTATTTCTTTTCCTACTGGGTGCAAATATGCTTACAACACATTACAACTTTTACGACAAATTTACAATTAATTTTTCTATAATTTCAGATTTCCAATGTTAATATACGACCCATAGAGTGCCGAAGCAAACGTACACTAAACATGAAAAATATAGACAGCGGTCTGATCTAGTGATTAGGTACGAATTGCATATAGGAATGTATACAACACACATAAAATGTATGTGTACATACTACAATACTTCTGTGTAGGTAATGGTTTTACTATCAGGCAAATAGTAACCTTACCATCATGCATAAACCTTATTCAAAAGTACATAAGGCTTTAATGAATAAGGCATATGACGTTTTTAAATCTGTCTTTGCGCACTTTTCAAAATAATGGCTATTAAGGCTCCAAGTGAATATACAAGTAGAGTACGTCTCAGTCCTTAGAGCTGTGACAAGGCGATTTGAGTGAATAATTCGTTTAGTTTGCGTACCTACATACGTACGTGTACATGTGTAGGTATACGAGGACGGGTCCGGCTAGAGCTCCGGGCAATTAGCGAAATGGACGCGGTGGAAAGGCGAACGGACGGGCGCGCGTAGGTCGAGCGGGCACGCGGCGACTCCCACCGCGCGTCGTCACCCGACCTCCTATTAATAGTCCGACCAGCGGGTAATCAATATTCGCCGTGCAAGCCAACCCTCGCCCGCATCGCGCTTCCTGGAAGCCGCGGCCGCAGCTCGGGGACACTCGGCCCCCGCCGGCGCCGCGCCTCCATAAATCTCCAAGAGGCCGCTCCATGCGCCGCCGCTTCCTTTGTTTTTTTTGCCCGCCGGCGCGGTAATAAGATCGCGAGCGTCAACATCAGGTATAGATAGGCCCCGCCAGCCGCGCGTCAAATGCTCGTACCGTCTATTGACCGCGCAGATGTACATTTTTAAAAGCCCGAGCGGCGGCACCCAACACGTCGCCTACGTCGCCTACGTGCCCGATCGCCGGGTGAGTCAGGGACGATGGCGGCGGAAATAATTAGTCGTGGAGATAATCGTTCAGAAACTCAGTCGGTGGCGCTCGTTAAAACCGCGCCCGTTCGTGTACCTACTCGACAAACAACTGCGCTCTCCGCTAATGAAAACTTGGTACCTAGTAGCTGGTCGCCTGGCTGATAACTCACTTTAACGTACCTATCTGTCTTTATAGGCAATTCATACTACATACTTATATTTCTTCCTTCAATGTGAAAAACTTACCGCTTTTATAGGGAATTATGAGTCCTGGCTATTTCACTTTAATAATAGCTTTAAATAGGACTCCAAATAAGAAAGTATATACAACATAGAAAACAAATTATAAATTATAAATAAAATTATTTTATATTACCTATGCTGTACATATTTACGCCTTCCCACATACATACATATGTACCATGCACGTACATATGTAGTAGGGCGGATAGGGCTAATAATATTGATTTCCATGTGTGAAAGCATATAGTTTTCGACAAATCTATCCTCATCACTAGATATATCTACATATAAGCTTGAAACGAACCGGATCAACAATTGTAATTTGTAAGATAAGTCGTCTAGATCACGGGAGCGCTGCACCAAAGAGGACCAATATGTACTCGTATAATGTGCAATGGGTAATAATGTCGCAAGGCAAACCTGTCGACTGATAAGTGATCGTGGACGGGCGCGCGTTTGATACCTCTTACATAGGTGTTAAGCCGATAACGCACGCAGATACCCGGCACACGGCGCTTACATAACACACGGGACAGCGCGCCTTCTCACTTATCAGGGAAATAATTCAATTGCGAAAGCGAATAAAAAACCGTACACATAACCATCGGTTTTAATAAAGGGTCCAATTAACTAAAGAAACGTCGCGGTCTCACGCGAACACAACGCCGTCCGATAAATTGTTGATTGGTATTTTTTGCCGCGAATCTACGGGTTGCAACGACAACCCTTCCCGTGCATTCCCACGAATATCCGCCGTCTTTATGCTATCTAAATTGTAATAGTTCTTTGTTGGACGGGTGGCGGGTACCGCGAGACGTAACGAGCGCAGATCGCGTCCTCGGCAAAAAACCCACCCTTTTGATAAGGCACGTCCCGGCATGCCATTGAGCAATACCCGCTTGACTACATACACAGACGCACAGAGGACAGACTTATCTACGAAATGCTCCGATTGTATTGTAATGCATTGAGAAAGGAATTGTAGTGATAATACATATTTAGCTAATAATAATATAAATGGTGATGAAAGGTCAGGGCCAGACGAGGGGCCGTCGCGCCACACCGCTTGAGTCATACGACATGTTATGCAGAACAGAACAGTAAATATAAAAAAAAAAAAATCTGCATTAATTTCAAATTAACACAAAATTATGTAGTACATTCATAGTATATATTATAAAGCAAATATCTTTATAAAGTCGATAGGTTGATTGGATGCATAATAAATTTATTTGAAACCAATTAATAGAATAGCTATTTACATAGTCAATGACCGTTTGATGACACGTCAAACGTTTCACGTGTACTTGTGAGCTAAATGCCTACAAAGCAAAGTCCTTAACTAAAGCAAAAATGTTCGCAAAGTAAGAGTTAAGCTTTCCATCTCGATCGGTCAGTTGTTGTGATTTGTTTAGGTAGGCGAAGAATATCTGCGTTCTAAAACCTTGAGACACCTTAGAGAGAGCGTAAGAGAAAGTCTATGCAATTGTTGGTGTATCCATAACATAAGTGCAATTGAGTGTATTCGGAGAGGTGCAAGTTTTTACGTAACGTCGCGGACGCGGCGACGGCGCGGCGGCGGCGCGGCGGCGCGGCGCAGCGAGGGGCTAAATTATCAACCGCGCGCGACGGCCGGATGGCGGCGCTCGTACCGCGGCTCACATTTACATTTACGCATTTTACGCGGCCGTCACCGACCGATCGCCGCCTCCGCCGCCATTAGCGCGACACAGATACGTGCAGGCTATAACTCGAAGGGGCACGGCCGCGAAAATTGCTGCCATCAATCGTCGAGGCGAACGACATGTTGTGCGATCGGTATTCATGCATTCAGCGACAGAATATATTCTCTTATTATAACTTAGGTGTCATTATATTCATACTTGTGACCTGTACTGCAGGTATTGTATACCTATCTCAGGCACCAGTCTCACACATTATTAAGTGTTAAACTGAACTTACTTTTGTGTGAGAAAATAATGAAATTATTATTATTATATTATTATTCATAACGCGATAGCTACGGTGTAAAACTACCTAACTTATTAATTTGAAAACATCCGAGAAATCGCGGCGAATCATTCAGCCCCTCATCTAGGCATAGAGGTTGTATGTTATTGGTATAAATTAATTCTAAAGTAAGCAAAAGCTTTTGCATAACATCCAACAACCAGTACACCCTATTTCCAATGATGAAATATTTGATGATTCCCAAACGTTTCTTATAAAATAAATAAAGAGCACGAGAGACTTCGCGGGCACAGCATGGCTTCTCTTCAGGTGGCGCGCCACCCGGCGGTACCAGTAATAGCCGTGGGCCAAATAAGCCCCTTCTAGCATTATTGTTTCCGCGACCCGCGCCGGCACGTACCTGCTCATTATAACCCTCTACCTGCCGCCTCGACTCGCGCTCGAGTCCAACGCTACACTTTTTCACCCGCGACGTCGCCATTTTACTGCTTTGCGCTCACATTGCTCGAGTTCCGCTGTCGGTGTCAGCGTAATTTGAACGTGACGAAAATAACTCAATAGCCGGAAAACTAGGCTTTAAAAAAAGTCAACGTGCAGTGGAATGAAAAATTATTCTATATAGTGTGAGTATTCAGGATTAATATCGATAACAAGTGGTGTAACTCACCTACTCACAGTTGATGTGGTGATATATAAGGATGGTAGCAACACTATCGTTTTTCTATCGAATCGTGATTGTATCGCGGACACACGTTCGTAGCGCGTTCTTACTCGATCAATGGGATTGGTCACGCACGCTATACATGTACCAACATAATTGACACTAGGAACGATCTAGCTATGATAATAATATTACCGCATTTCCATGGCCTTGTCCATTGTACATACATACATACATACATACATATTGTGGCCGGAATGTCAAAATTACTAATTCTCAAACTGTTTCAAAACTGTAAGCAACAGTTTTTTTTGTTTCCGAAGAATTGCGGGAAAGCTTTTGTAAAGACCCATTACCTATAGCAAATCACATTTGATTTGTATGAGTTTATAAGCATTTTATTTTTAATAAGAAAAAAGAAGAGCAATCAAGAATATACACAAAACAAGTGAGAAAGAAAGTACCTTAGATTAGGATAACACAAGCGGAGGGAGCTTCATTCTAGTCACTGGCAAGAGTCTAGCTCTTAAATTTATGAAGAATATTGTTGTATAGCATCGCTCAATCTGGATTACAAATCTGATGGAAAGATACGATTTCTCACAGCGTTCTTAGCCACACAGCTCGCGCACTCGCGTAACGCCGAAGCATTAGAAGGGGCACGGATGGACGTGACGTGTCATTGTCCAAGTTCCGGGAAAGATGGCGGACGTTTCAAGCTACAAATGTCAAATAAACTTAATAGTATATACATCTGCAGTTGCAGTTTCTCTCCATAAATTCACTAAAATATTACTTACGTTTTTAGCATATCTAAATATGTATATATACATGAATGTTTGCCTGTATGTCCTTTATAGGATCGTAAATGGCTGGTCGATTTTAATGAAATTATCTGTGTCTTCATGTGGATTCGAGAATGCTTTAGATTCACAATTGGAGAGATCCAGAGATATATTTCAGGTGCAAACGTGACAGATGGCGAGTCCGTCGCCGTTACTCAAGTGACAACTATACATACGCCTTTGAATGACTTCTCAAACGTATGCAAGTTTCCTCTCGGTGGTTTCCTTCACCGTAATCTTTGAAGAACTATAAATACCAATTACCTGAACTGACCATCGCTGGGCGTTTATTGTATAACAACACATTGCTTCAGGTAAAACATTCATAAAAGTACAATTAAATAGTAAACATCGTCACGGCTTGCTACCATTTTACTACTTTTCATAACTCTCCTCTCATAGGTAGTTGCCAATAGAATGATTGTTACATTTACTTTATCAAGCACCCCACGCTTTTTACTCTGAATTTAATTCTTTTGTTAATAACTTAAACTCTATTATAATTTTATTTTGAGGTGATAAATTCTGATTGATTGTTCGATGTTCTACTACTGTAATATAAACTCTTCGAAATTAAAATTATTTTCTATTTTTTAGTTCGGTTAGCAATAAAAGCGTGCTTTTTTAGTTTTTTTAAACTATTATTTATTTTTAATTTTTTAGTTAATTATTGCATTGTCATCGGTCCTTGATACGTATGCAAAGTTTCAAATTAATCAGACTTCTGGAAACTGGTGAAAATTAAGTTCAAAGATTCCGTTACATACAACCCAAGCTAATAAAAGCGTGTTAAAAAGATCCAAATTGTTCCGAGACACAAAATATATCAAAATTGCTAGTTATAAGTTAGCAAAAAAATCGATTAATTGTTTAATTAGCGTGCGACTTTTTTCATTTCTACAGTACCGACACAGATTACGCAAAGTTGCTTTCACACACGCGTAACGCAGGAGTGGAGGGGGCGCGGGCCGCGGTGCCATTGTGGCCCTTTCCGGGAAAGATGGCCGCCGTGATTACGCCCGCGCCGCTGATTTCGGCCCTGCGCCTGCGCTTCACACGCCCGCGGAGCCGCGCGCCGCCGCGCCGACGCCGACGCCGCACATCGCACGCCATTGCCTTTACGACATTATTTCACAATGACTGTCACAATCATTCTTTCTTCATACAAAACATTCCTTGTAATTACTTCATAAATGTATTGATATAGGATTTGATAGGATTGTTTGTATAGGATTATGTATCTTTAAAACTTTCCATATTTGAAAATTGTTAATTCGATCTTGACATACAACAAAATCGTAGATATTCACAAGTACTCGAAACCGACGAGCATGTATGAAGAGGCTGATGAATTTGGGCGAAGCGAAAGAGGTATGTAAGTCTAGAGAGAACTGGCTCTCTATTCACTTTGCCTACCCCGTTACAGACTCGGCGTAACGATATGCTAATGATGATGAAGTATGTTTAGATAATATTTCATTTTGAGCCTCCCCTTTTTAGAAGTCGGCTCACGATACTGTTAGATAAAATTAGGCTATATGAACGAACGAACGAACGTAAAAGCAATAACGCCGCTCGCTTTCCCGACCTTATATTTATAATAATATAATAATATATCCTCACGCCTTCCCACAAGGGTCCCCGAAGGGGTAGGCAGAGATGTATAGGTAATACCCACACACCCACTTTCCGCCAGAGGTATATTAGGTACCAACGTGACAGATGGCGAGTCCATCGCCGTTACTCAAGCACGACTATACATACGCCTTTTGAATTTCTTCTTAGACGTATGCAGGTTTCCTCTCGATGTTTTCCTTCACCGTAAAGCTCGTGGTGTCACTAATCACTGTACTTAAGTTTTAGAAAAACTCATTCCTTTAATTCATCAAACCTTATATTTAGTTGTGTTAATGACATAATTCTACCCTACAGCACGGCTTGCATGGCTTGAAATCACTAATTCGCCGCGTCCGTCCGTCCGTTCGTTCGTCCGTTGTAAATCATTATCGCCCGCGTAAAAACTAATTGTAAGGGGCGCGCTTTTGTTATTACATATTTCGGTCAAAATGGTAGTTGTGCGGAACGCGAGTAATAAATAGGCTCTGTGCAAACAAAGAGAACCGAATATTTCCTTGAATTCTATAATAATGTTATTTTATACAAGGATAACAAAGCTATTTTCTTAGAATATGTATTGTTGGATCGATGCTCTCGCGAGATTACTAAAACTGGTCCGTAAGGGATCTTATGCTGCACTTAAAAATATTATTGTGACATTTTCTTATATACATATTCACACTTCCCCATAAAGGTCCCCAAAGAGTGGGCAGGGTTTTATTAGCACCTTCTTTTCGCCGTAGATATATTCAGGTGCCAACATGTTAGATGGCAAGTCCAACTGTGTGAGTGAAACGAGTGAACGAGTAAAATATTTAGTATACATATTACATAATAATTATCAAATTCTAGTATGTATGTACAGACACAAACGAATAGCTAGTGCCATCCACGAAGACGCGCTCTACTATTCTTCCTTAGAGTTTAGTGTAAGCGTGCAACCTTCCACTAATACATAAATTCATACATATCATCAAGCCAAGTCCATAACGGGACTGAGTTGGGGTAGTCGGGATGTTTGAGTATTATCGATAGACACTACAATTGATAGACTCTGGTACTCCCTGCATCCCCATATATATATATATGTATATATATTATTATTATTACTATAAACAGTTTCACTGTAACAGGTGAAGTTTCCCTTACGCACGTAATTCCCGTGTCATGGGCAGCTCATTTTGTAACTTGTATGCAATATTATAATAATAATAATATAATAATATATCCTCACGCCTTCCCACAAGGGTCCCCGAAGGGGTAGGCAGAGGTGTATAGGTAATACCCAACACCCACTTTCCGCCAGAGGTATATTACGTGCCAACGTGACAGATGGCGAGTCCATCGCCGTTACTCAAGCACAACTATACATACGCCTTTGAATTTCTTCTCAGACGTATGCAGGTTTCCTCTCGATGTTTTCCTTCACCTTAAAGCTCGAGGTGTGACTAATCACTGTACTTAAGTTCAGAAAAACTCATTGGTACAGTCGGGATTCGAACTTGCGACCTTTGCGTCGCAGGCAACTGCTCGAACCACTCGGCCACCACGGCTCTATGCAATATTGATATTAATATACATACGTGGTCAACACCAACATTTCACCGACTATGAATGACAGTCTGATAGTCGGCAATCCTATCTGCTAAGTTGAGAGCGGACATTTGAGTAATGGACGCAAGTAATTACTTCATCATAGATGTGAATTTTCTTATATATCTCTTTATATGACCTACCGTTAACCGGCGAGAATGAAGAGATCGATTAATGTGGATGAAGCGAACACAATAAAGTGCCCGGCTGGAGGCCTTGGTCTCGCCAGTCTCGCCCGGTCAAGTAACAAAAGCTCCCGGAACTTCGCTACGAGAGAGAAAACAAAAAAAATGAAGCGTAAGAGGTATGTAAGTCTCACTTAAATTCCTTTAATATTTATACAGACCTTTTCTGTAGCCTTCTTTATACCTTAGCGCACTCTTTAAATCCTAGACGAATCTGGGAATCTGATGATCGGCTAGTGAGATTCGCAACCCTTCTTCCTGCCGTAGTCGGGTTTAAATATTCTTTAAATGATCGGCAACCACTTAACGTCATTAACTTTGGTAACCACCAAACCGTAATTAAACATAACAAAGCACAAATTAATGGCAATATTGAATTATTCACAAGGGACACCAGGCAACAGGTGTTTTGTAGACCCATGCTCGTACCATCCAACGTATATCATGCATCGTTTATGGACTTACATTTAGATAATAGATAGACTAGCTCCCCGAAAGAGTAGACAGAGGTGTAGTTAGTACCCGCACACCCACTTTCGGCCAGAAATATATTTTAGGTTCCAAAGTGACAGATGGCGAGTCCATCGCCGTTACTCAAGCACGACTATACATCGCCTTTGAATTGCTTCTACAGGTTTCCTCTCGATGATTTCCTTCACCGTAAAGCTCATGGTGTGACTAATCACTGTGCTTAAGTTCAGAATAACTAATTGGTACAGTCGGGATTCGAACTTGCGATCTCTGTGTCGCAGGCAACTTCAACTCGAACCACTCGGCCACCACGGCCTCTCAATAATATAACAATAATATTATAAATTTTTCTCTCCAAATTTAATTACGATCAGCGTTGAGCCGTTGAGTCGTCAAAAGGTAATAAAGCAAATAAACAAACAGATTAACTTGCGCGTTTATAATATTAGGTACAGATGCAAATTCGGATGGTAATGAACTTTGGGGTTCAACTGGGACATTTCAAGGGTGTGACGTGATCATTCACGTTATGAGGACGCTAATATCAATGTCGCTGTATGTCGTTAACTTTGCCATGAATACTGACTTCGCGTTCAAACTATACATATTGGGATGAACATCGATAAATAGAGTCCTCGCTCGCTATTATTAAAACTACTAGAATGCCCCGCGGTATGCATGTATTGAGTTTGTAAGTACTACCTAGGTACACTTATCTATGCGTTAATAAAAACATTTATAATATATTTATAATCTAGCCGATTATACATCTATATATAGATATATATGTCCATGAGCGATGGTAAGCGCTTACCTTCAAACGAACCGCATGCTTATTGGCCATGATGACCACACAGGAATCTTCACACACCCACGTAAGTGGCATAAAAAGCAAACCAAAATTTTCTGTTACTATTCTCTTAGAATACTAGAAATTGCAAGGCCAAAGTGGGATGTAATCAGAGTACTCACTCGAACATGTGATCAAAACGATACCAGCGAGCCCGTGACCACAAACTGACTTCAAGAAAACCGAATTGCCTTAGCATCGCACCACTTTGTGGACTAGAAACCAATTTGTAGCCTCACGAGGAAATATACGCCGCTTAGCTGTACCGACCTTCTTCTTCTTATAGTGCCTCTCCAACTAGTGGAGGTTGGCAGTCAGCTCCGCATATTTCTCTCGATGTACCGACCAAGAGTCGCAAACTTCCTAGGCGGCGACAACCGCTTACAATCAGGCAGATAGCATGCTTATTAGCCACCTCGGTGGTATAAAAAGTGGATGTCACGTGGACGGTGGACGTCACCTAAATATACCTACAGCGGAAAGACTATCTGCATTTCTGCTTTTCCCTTCGGGGACCTTTGTGAGAGAAGAGACAGAAGACGTTCTTGATCTAAGATAATACTTTTAGTTCATGAACGTCTACTGTCATAAAAGAGTTCTTGCATAAAGCATATTAATTCTTACCGCTTAAGTATGTATACAACGTTCACATCATTCAAAATCGGCTACAGTCTTAAGTTAAAATAAAAAAAACATGAATAATATCATCTTTGTGCCATTGAATGCAGTTTGAAATTGGATCCGGCAACCGTTGTACATTTTTTGTCTCGTCAAACCCTGTGAGAACAAAACCTGCATTAGGGACGTTTATAACCCGCGGTCCCAGTGACCCTAGCCCGTCCGTCTTTTTGTTTCGAATGCATTGTTTGTGACGAGGAAATGTCATAAAGCTCACGCCGAGAGCATCCACTTGCGCTATGCTTGAAACACCCAACATAGAGACAAGAGGCAACAGATATGCCAGGCGGAAACAATTTGTTACAATATTCTGAATGCATGGACAAACAGACACGTACATTTATATGTATGTATGTAGTTCTCAATTAATCGTGAGACGTATACAAATAGAGAGCAAGATATAGTATAGAACAATTGTCTAGAACTTTTAGGGTGTTTGTACATACATATATCCTCATAACGATGCAATAAAATAATAGCTCCGAAGATTTTCAGTTCACGTTATGTTATCATCGGAGAGATTAAATTATTATTTGACCAACCTTATCCTTTTGAGCCTTCTTACAAGAGACTCAACCTAACAAACGCAAGCTGATTTCCTCTCGATGTTTTTACCGTAAAGCTCGTTGTGTAATTAATCACTGTACATAATCTCAAACAAAACTCATTGGTACGGCGGGATTCGATCTTGCTTACGTTGCAAGCGATTTAATCGATCCACGAAGCCACCATGGCACTATAAAGTTACAATTCATACATACATACATATCATCACGCCGAGTCCCTAACGGGGTAGGCAGAAAGTATAGAGCGCCAGTTCTCTCTAGACTTACATACCTCTTTCGCTTCGTCTAAATTCATCAGTCTCTTCTTACATGCTCGTCGGTTTCGAGTACTCTTGACGTTCCCGTCCTTGAGCGTCCGATCGATTTGATCCAGGTAGTATGAACGTGGCCTTCCTCTGCCTCTTCTTGCACACACTTTGTATATCTGTTTCGTCAATCATTTACATCAAATTAATTGAAAAAAAAATACTTCAAATCTTTGAGCGTCAAAGACGTGGGCACAATGTTAAAACATACAACAAAAATCAATGAGGTTATTTTCAATAATGTTACATACATACATAAAACTAGATACTATCCAAAGAATTGTCATGATTAGGCTCATGAATCAGACAAAGTAATCCTGCCATAATTACAATAACAGGGAAACAATGGAACAGAAAGCCGGGCAAGATAATCACTACCCGAAAGGCGCCCAAACATAATAAGTATAGATTTGGAACGAAAAATACGGCATTGATAAACATTCTACCTGAATTCCGCGGAAAGGGCCGTCCATGCCACGTCATATTCGTGGCATTTTGTGCGCCCGGACAATTAAATAACACCCCGGCGTGCCCCGGCTTCGCGGAAGAACAATCACACTTCATACCCTCGGCGTAATTAAGCTTAGGGCTGCGCATATTACTCGCAAGTTGACAAAGCGCATTCCACGCCAAAATAAAAACGTATTTAAGAAATCTTCGTACTCTAATAGTATAGTGTACTTATATTACGGTCTATTTCCAAGAACTTCTGGTTTAAGGATCTACCTTTCTTATCTAGGTACTAATAAAATGCATGTTGTATTATAAATTCTAGTGCAAGTGAATGCATGTTTATATTTTGGAATCATGTCCACACGAGATGAACAGTATGAAAAGATATTGAAAGAAGGATAGCTGCCGGTAATAAAGTGAATGGGGCCATGTCGACGTTGATAGGTAGCGAAAGTCCGAGTCCAAAAATGCTCGATTAGCTGTGTACAACGCGATTTTGATGCCCACTTCATTATAAGGCAGCAAATCCTGGGTTTGTCAGAGGCATTCAAATTGGACAAATGTAGTTGTGATGCGTTACCAGCGAAATATGTGCTGTGTGAAGCGAGGGTGTGATAAGAAAGATGAAGAAAAAAATTTTACGTTGGTTGGGACATGTACAAAGGATGAATGAAGAAAATATTGATGGGACAGATATAAAATGCACAAGTATGTTTTATAGAAGAGATATTCATTCCACGTTCCAACTACGTTACAACATCAAAGCGATAGGATACACAAGATTGGAAACGTCAAGAGTACTCGAAACCAACGAGCATATATGAAGAGATTGATGAAATTGGACGAAACGAAAGAGGTATGTAAGTCTAAGGAGACGGAGGAGGACGGAGGAGACGGAGGAGGAGGAGCAGGAGGATGCCTCTCTGCCTACCCCGTTAGGGACTCGGCGGACTACAGATGCGAAATTTTGTGAAAATATTTATTACTTTATCGAGTCAGAATCTCACAGAGATGGAGCTTATTAGCTGGATTAAGACATAATGTAGTTTTATTCCAGAAATAAAACTACCAATAAATAAAACTTTATGCAAGTGAAACCGTAGGACATAGCTAGTGTTTCATAATATAATTTAGCTAATAATCCAGAAGTCGTCCTGCCCGCAAAACATCCGAATAACCGAGACCGACATTGGACCGACACGGCTCAAGTTTTAGAGATATATTAACGTAACGACCATTTATGAGTTCTTAATCGTTTTCGCACACAGGCGCCTCATTTGTGCAGTGACATAATGAAAGCGCTCATGGTGCCTTGTGATAAGTTCCAAATTGGAATTTCATCCGTCATGCGCGAGTGAAGGTTGCAGGGTAGGGCACATTATCTATGCGTCGGGCGTGCGACCTCGGCCGAGCGGCGGGCCGGCCCTGTTGCACCGCGGTGCCGCGATAACAATTACAGAGGAACTAACGCCGGGTGCTCACTAGAGACACGCTACAGACCTGTGTAATTACATTATTACTTTCAAACCTACTTTAAAACTGCTAGGTTCTGTGTTACCTGTATTATTTAATGTTCGAGATCATTTTAGTAAACTACGCGACTGATTTGATTATCATTTCACTTACTTTTTAATAGACATTGCAGTTAATAAAATATATAAATTATACTAAACATTAAAAAAAGATAGACCATTGTGAAGTTTTAAAGCATAAAAGTGATCATCACAGACTCTCAATAGTTAATATTGGGAAGCTTGACTACATGTAATACTTTTGGTTTAGGGAGCACTTAAACGCGACGGGAGCCCATGCTAATATCACCAATTCACTACCTGCAGTGTACAAATATACTTAATGGCAATCTTTGTTCCCAGTTTTACGATTAATGGAAGAGATTGTAATCTCTTCCATAAAATAATCCTCTAAAATCCTCTAAAATCTCCAATCTAAAATAATCCTAACAATAATACTATATTAGTTACTTGATTACTTCTCTTACGGTAGTTCTCGTCAATACGCGCGCTCAAATTCGCTATCGAGAACTCCGCTTTATTTAGCCATTTAGTAATGACGCCGCACACTAATTTAAGGCTTATCTCGAACATACAGGTTTTTAGACCCGTGACAAATTAGTAGCGAGGCGATCTTGCGACCGCGATGAATAACAAGACTTTACGTACATCTCGCGACGGACTAATGGCATATTTACGTTGGTTTGCATCGCGATGTACAATTTGTGTACCCTCATTAAAAACACTGGGTTTATCTGACCGCTGTAAAACGACAAAGCTTGTTGTTTACTTGTCCCAAGGTCTTTTGGTATAGGATCTTTAATATATAGACATGTATTTAATATACATACATACATATCATCACGCCAAGTCGCGGGGTAGGCAAAGAGCATAGAGCGCCAGTTCTCTCTAGACTTACATACCTCTTTCGCTTCGTCCACATTCATCAGTATCTTCATAAATGCTCGTCGGTTTCGAGTACTCTTAACGTTCCCGTCCTTCAGAGTCCGATCTATTTGATCCAGGTAGTTGGAACGTGGCCTTCCTCTGCCTCTTCTTGCACACACTTTTGCTTTGTATATCTGTTTCGTCAATCTTTCTTCACTCATCTTTTCTATTCTATGTGTCCAAACCAATGTAACATGCCTTTCTTCATCTTTACAATCACGCCCTCATTCACGCCAGTTGATTTGCGAATCTCTTCATTGCGGATTCGACCTAATATCGTTACGCCGCACATTTTTCGAAGAGATCGCATCTCGACTGCATTCAAGCTATTGTCATACTTCCTCCTTCCTTCCTCCTTAGTATTTAATATAATACCACTTAATTGCAGTATACGTTCAGCTCTGGTGTCTGTCCTGATAGTAACTACCCTCATCTAATAATATCATATATCATATCATAGCCAGAAAGGCTGAATGGAATTGGATGAAATTTGGGACGGAGATTAAATCAAAATCAAAATATATTTATTCCACATAGGGCTAGATGAGCACTTATAAAACGTCGAAAAAGGTGCACGGTTTCAGGTTGGACGTTTCCATGGAGAAGAACCAGCAAGAAACTCCATGGTTATTCTTTTCAAATCATTTGGTATACAATAACAATATTATTATGTTACAGCATTATTACTACTTAAGTATGGGGGAACATATAGAAAATTAGCTGGATTAACACATAGGCTAAATTATACTCCATAAAAAATATCGTACTATAGAAATAAAGACTGCAACCGCAGGGTAAAGCTAGTAAAAACATATTTAATATATATATATTTAGGTAAGAGCACTGGTTTACTTGCTGGCTAAGCCTAGTGAAACTACTCTTTCGGTTTTCTTACTCTTAGCGTTTTCCAAACGAAATTAAGGATCTCTACCTCTGACTTTTCACTTTATTATGAAGAACATAAGTTTGACTATTCAGTGTGTAGATACTTATATGATAGTAGGTATATATGTGTGAGTAGTACACTAGTTCGATACCTACTTACAAGATCTAAAAATTCAAGTCGCGACTCTGGTGCAGCCGGTCTCGCACCATCGGGCTAATGAGTGCGAGAGCGGTGGGGGGGCACGCGCGGGGGGGGAGGGTCGGTAATGGCGCGCGGCGTCGGATGTCGCCGGGGGTGCCGCGCCGCCGATAACAAAATCACTAGAGAACGTACGTGGGGATGTGCGAAGTGGAGGAATTAATTTTCTTGGTGGATATGACAACCGCACGGCATATCCAGAAAGTTTACCGGCCTTAATACATCAGTGGACGAAAGAAGATACTCCTAAGAATGTCGATTTTCAAAGTTTAAAAGGGATTTGTTTATGAATTAAATAGGAAACGTATCAATGGACGGCTATTTTAATTTAAATACCAGATTTGTGGAACATAATATATAACAGTTTCCGCTTCTGTAAAAGTTTTAATATGACAATAGAGGATCTAGTTCCAGCCAGATAACCAATCATTATTTACCTAAAAACATAATGATTTCGAAACAATGATAATGACACTACAATACCAACTTCATTATTTACTCTTACTTATATGCATGAAAATATATCTATGCTTAACTACTTTCTTCGTCAATTCTTAAAAATACGGGGCGGCGACCGCATTTTTTTTTATTCCACTTGGGTGGCAAACAAGCATGCGGTCCGCCTGATGGTAAGCGGTTACCGCCGCCTATGGACGCTTGCAACACCAGGGGTATAACTCGCGCGTTGCCGACCCTGTAGGAATCTTTTTACACCCTTCTTGAAGAACTCCATGCTTTACTCTCCAGGGAAAACTTCAACCGCATTGACCTCACTCATGCCTCGCGCTCGGACAAATTAAACACTTACAAAAACTTTCGCCTTCATTAATGAGTTATAATAATAATATATCCTCACGCCTTCCCACAAGGATCCCCGAAGGGGTAGGCAGAGGTGTATAGGTAATACCCACACAGCCACTTTCCGCCACAGGTATATTAGGTGCCAACGTGAGTTAATGAGTTACCAGCACATATAGTGAAATGTGTAAAAAGAATACCACATCCCATAATTATAGCATCGTGACCATCGCCAATGCCCGAAATACAGTGCGGGCGACGCGTCGTAAATCGCGACGCGGCGCTCGGTCCTTTGTGCGGCCTCCGAGGCAAAACATAGCCGTACGCTACACCGCTATAGCCGGCGGCTATGCGGGCGACTCGCGCACTTGACGCCAGCTGTCTCAGCACACATGTGCCCGCTTTAATCTAGCTAGAGCCTCCGTTCATATATATATATATATATATATATACATATATAGTAATAGCCGTTGTGGCCGAGTGGTTCTAGTTGCCTGCAACACAACGATTGCAAGTTCCAATCAAGACCACGCCTCGAGTAATATCGATTTCAAAATAATAATTTTAACATTAAATACCTAGCGACGCGAGTACGTAGTCGTAGTGGCCAGATGGGTTCAGTAGTCGAATGAACTTAAGTACTACAAGTTTTACTGAGTTCTTCTCGTGAGTAACATTCGAGAAGAAATTCAAAGGCGTACTTACAGTACATGACTAAGATACGGCCACAGATTCATCCGTCACGTTGGTACCTAATAATATCGTCCACAATAAGATAGGTTCAATGCACCCTTGCATACAAATTAAAATCCAAATATATTGTCTAAATCAGAGATGTAACTCTACTACTAGCTAGTACTTACGTGTTAGTGCTTAAATTAGGTTACAAAAGATTCAAAGGCACTTTTTACTGCTTCAAATAATAGAGGCGGACGGCTCATTCGAAGCTAGTCTGTGTGTGAGCGACGCCCGCGGCTAGAACTGCTTAAGAAGAAATTGTGGACGACGTACGGACGGAAAAAAAGTTGTAGAGATTTCTTTAATTTCATAATTTTTACGTAAATCGTTCAAGGGTTGCGTATCCTTTTAGAGGTCCTTACGGGAAGGCGTGGTGGAAAAGAATCATATTTGGCAATCCAGCTAAATATCAGTGTGTGCGCCATATTCATCACATACTGTTGAGTAGTTTTTGAAAGAGGAATATACATCCTCTCTACTTTTAACATTTTATAAATAAAAATAAACATTTTTATAATATGAATTAATGGGATAAATAGGAGAAGAAGAGAAGAGAATGGAAATGCATATATTTGAATTTTTTTCGTATTAAATATGCTGTAACAATTCATACATGTAGAATAGGTTTTTTTTTCATGTCATGAATACATTATGAAAAGACCCATTTAAGCCATGTTACATAGTGAAGGGGTAACTCCTTTGAAAATGTTTTAATTTTGGTATTTAACCCTTGAGTTTTTCTGAACTTAAGTACAGTGATTAGTCACACCACGAGCTGAACGGTGAAGGAAAACATCCAGAAGAAACCTGCATATGTCTGAGAAATTCAAAGGCGTATGTATAGTCGTGCTGGAGTAACGGCGATGGACTCGCCATCTGTCACGTTGGCACCTAATATACTTCTGGCGGAAAGTGGGTGTGTGGGTATTACCTATACACCTCTGCCTAGGCCTTCGGGGACCCTTGTGGGAAGGCGCGAGGATATATTATTTTATATTATATTATATTTTATTTAACCTATTGTACTATTATACCTTGGAACAAGTATATATCCTCACGCCTTCCCACAAGGGTCCCCGAAGTGTAAAGGTAGTACCCACACACCAGCTTTCCACCAGAGATATACTTAATGCGCTAACGTGACAGACACGTCCGTCGCCATTACTCAAGTACGACAATACATACATACATATCATCACGCCAAGTCCTTAACGGGGTAGGCAGATAGTACAGAGCGCCAGTTCTCTCTACATACATAGGCCTTTGAATTTCATCTCAGACGTATGCAGGTTTCCTCTCGATGTTTTCCTTCACCGTAAAGCTCGTGGTGTGACTAATGTTCAAAAAAAACTTATTTCTACAGTCAGGATAAGAACTTGCAATATTTTTATTGCAGGCAGCTACTCAACCCATCGGCCACCACACAGACTTCGTTAGTGATAATTCCCCTTTTTCTTAGTTAACATCTCGTGATATAACCGTATTGCGGTAACTAGTTTCAACCAGTTACGACCAATTATCACCTATACTCTTGTGTGCGTGACAAGAGGAACTTTCACCCATCAGAGCACTGAAGCGTCGAGCCTTAATCTACGACAAATATTGGGAGTAATTAACGTGTGACATTAGTCATAGCATCGAACTTTTCAGTAAATGGAACTTTTAGGTTTCTGCATTATTGGAGGTATTTCTATTCTTAATTCTTTGACAAACACGTGTTGTTAATTGGCTCTGAACGAATGACGAAGCTGATAAACAAAACGATAAATTGCTACGAACTAAAAGTTCAGAAACAAAAATCTACTGCTTCGTAGCTGATGACGTAGCAAGCGTCGTAGAGCTTCGTAGCAAATCTGGGGTCATTAGCGTTATCATCGCATCTATTTATTACATTGTTTTTGGACCATTCGTTTACTCTGACCGATTTTCACCACCCTCTGAAAAATAAGCGTGAGAATAGTTGGTGTAATTGGTCGCCAACAATCACTCCGCAGTGCAGACAGTGGCGAGACATTACCAGGTACGCGACAAAGTTCCCGCTTACAAAACTTGGAACACACCAACACAGAGAAAACTTTCGTCCGGCGCTCGCAACTCCTTAAAAAGTTACTAGGTGGGTGTTCAACTTTTAATCGGTTGAAAGTAGATGCGATGCAATTAATAATTGATCGCGTTAATAAAGTGCGGGGATAGGTGGGCTCGCGGCTGTTTACAGCTCGGCTCGAATGTCGAAGGAGCGTGCGATGGGGGGTTGGGGGGGTGGTGTGGTGGTGCGGGGCGCGGGGTGCGGGGCGGCCGGACGGACACAAAGGAGAGGAGCGGCCGGCCGCGGACGCGAGCCGCGAGCCGGGCCTTATCACGCGGGCACACAGTCGGCTCGCGCGCTCCGCGGCGCACGTCTCGCGATCGCTAACCCGCTGTCCGCTCGCATCAACTGTGCACCCAAACTGGAACTTGTGTGAACACGTGCCGCGCACTGCGCAACCATACACAACTTTTATTGGACCGAGTGCTTCATTCACGGAACGTTGATATAATATTGGAATAACGGCAGCCCTGTCAAAAATTGTAAACAAAACACACGTGCCGCCGGCCCGCAAGTAAGTCCTAGTGACATTTGTTGTTGTTTGTGCCTGTACAGTTACAGCAGCGATTAATTTTGTGATCAATTTAAAGTTATGCTTACCCCGAAAATGTATAATAAATCTTAAGCGCGAAACTCCTTATGAAGTTCGCCGCGTATAGATTGACTTCAACGGAAGTGTCTTTTTCCTTACCTACCCTACGAACCAATTTTTACGACACTGTAATCAAGCTAAAATTGCAAAGAAAGCTCTAACAGGAAGGTTAGGCAGGTAATGTTAGGATACGATTTTCTGGGAAATCCTTTATATTCTGCGATATTCGTAAAATCAGATCAGACTAATATTTTTTTACAAAAACCGAAATAAATATAGTACTTACTGAATAAAATACGAGTTCTTAAATATTATTAAAATATATAGTTATAGTAGCTATAGTAGATAAATACCTGCATTATGCATTCAAGACACAAAACGTGTTAACACCGCACAAATTTAAATATAAAATAAATATTATTTAATCTCTCTTAGACAGCATAACAAAATGTCAATTAAATTCCATAGGTAATAGGTACCTATATAGGGACATTGGTAGCTCCTTACTGACATAACTCCTTGCTGGTCTATGTGAAAATAAAACAAAACCTACCCGATTTTTTCAATAGTCACTAGTAAAAAATGTGATAGCACAGTTCTACATAATTATCATCAGGCTGGCACTTATGACCTTGGGAGTGCTGAGGCAAAGAGAGTAGAAAGCCAGTTCTCTCTTCGTCGAACATGCTCACCTCTTTATGTAAAGGTTAATAATACTATGTTCTATGGGTCATAAATCTACGAGCTCTGGAAAAGATCTGTTATTTGTTGACATCCGCCACTTCTCCAGATAATAAACCTGTCTCAAAATAATAAAGTAAATGCCGTAAAAACAGATTCATAAACATATATATCAGTATAATATGTATAGTATATACCAACATGAGTATAACAGTAGATACCTACATTAATAAAACCACAATATGATAGTCATATTCATAAACAACCACGTCTAAATTTCTATGAAAAAAAAACGACTCAAAATACGAATACAATATATTTAGAAATACTGACCAATTTAGTTAAATTAAATTCCTAACTTTCTCTTCTAAAACGACTGTTTCACTGCATAGTACATGTAGGTACGTATGCGATTTAAAACTAAAAAAATAATATAAAAAAGCATTCGTATAATTTTAAATGCAAAAGCTATTTACCAATAATAATGTATACTTGTAGAATATTACTGTCTCAGGATCATGATACTACCTATTAATTACATATGCAAAACTTATTCAACAAAAAGTGCGCGCTACCATGCATTAAGCGCCATCTCTCGGTGACCAAGGTAAACGATAACTGTTCGCAAGGTCACCGTGTCAACGACCCGCCAACTTTTGCCGCCTACTGTTGTCGTAGGTCATAATTTTATGTCTTCTTTTTGTTGTTTATCTTTTCGTAACTTTATAGCCGGCGGCGTAAATGTATTTATGATTGCAAATGTGAGTGAGGTAGTTGGAACAATATTAAGTAAACCTCTCAATGTTATTCAACTTTGCGATTATTAATGTACCTACAGAATAATCTCGATCTGTGCAAAATTTTACTTGTCGACGTTGCTACCTATTTGTGCTGCGTATGTCAGCGTATTCTGTGGTTTGTTTATCGACTAGCTGGATTACATTCTACCTACTAATTCGTACGAAGCTAGTAGTGTAGGTAGGCATAACATGCAATATTTGGACTTAGTGCGCATCTATAATAGATTCTTTATGACACTTAAGTTTTTATTTTTTTTTTATTTATAAGCAGTTTTGTTAATAAACACCACCATTATTATTTATTAATTCACTTACAACTTTTGGGTGGTTACAACTCGACAATGCTCATAGGATTTACGATTTTGTTTCGTTTTTGTAATTGGATTCAGAAGCTTTAATTTCATTGGTAGTCGTGCATTGAGACTACTTAAGATCAAAGGCTTTAATGATATATCTATTCAGGGAATTTAAAGGTTATAACAGTGCTGACGTCACCAAACCCACGACCTACACGGGTATTGTAATTATTCGCAAATACAACTTAATAAAGCAATACTTCCTATTTGTTACAGGAAGCCAGTGGCCAAAATGGCGACGAAGGGCAAGAGGCCGATGCGCGCCCTCACACCTGGGGATAAGATCGAGGCCATCCAGCGCGTGAACGATGGCGAGTCGAAAGCATCGGTAGCGCGCGACATAGGCGTGCCCGAGTCCACGTTGCGCGGTTGGTGCAAAAACGAGGACAAGCTACGGTATATGTCCTCAAGGCTCTCCTCACCCGACACCGACAAGAGCAACGACGGCGAGCCGGTAGAGAAGCGCGCGCGCACAGAGTCGCCCGCGCCGCGCTCGCCCGCCGGCCTCGACCTCAGTGCGCCGACACACGCCGCACCGCCGCCTGACGCACCCGTTGAGCTCACCACACGCCGCACCGAACCCGCCGCGCCACCCTCACACACTATCCCACACCCACACCCACATCCACACTCACACTCACTCCCACATCCCACGCACCCGCAACAACCGCCGCATCCTACACGAGACCGCCGACCCGACCCCGGCGCCAGCGTCTCCATGAGTGCTATCAGCCCGCTGTCCGGGCTGGCACATCTGCCTGGCCTCACGCACTCGCATCTCGGCCTCAGTTTCAACGAGATCGCAACCAACCTCACCCTCCTCGCCCAACTCAACCCCGGACTATCAGCGCTGTCCGCTCAGTCAGCAAGCCGGGCGCTGCGTTCGGTGCGCTCTCCGAAGCCAGCCCACAATGGCGCACTTAACATGAGCGAAAGCAAACACAGGAGCAAAACTCACCATTCTGACCCGTACCGGCACAGCAGCTCCAAGTCCAACCACCACACGACGCCTTCGTCGACGGCGACCCAGCCCGTAGATGACACTCTCTGGTATTGGCTCAAGACGCAGCAGGCCATGCTGGACCTCACCGCGCAAACAAACGCAGCGCATCCGCTTCCACTCAGCAAAACCGCCACCGACCCTACCATTCCGGCAAAATCTGTATCTGTATCTCCTGCAGCGCCCATGAACTCTCACCTCGACTACAATAGAAACTCCTGGCTGTGGCAATACTATAAACAATTTGGCGGAGCGATGCCGCTGCCCGAAGATAAACACAAACCCGCCTCTCAGGTTCCAAAAGAGAAAGGTGCAGACAATATCCTGTACTCCCAATTGATCAAGGGGAAAGTGGCAGGCGAACACGATGTAACGACAACTTCATCTGCCACTGTGCCACAATTACAGCCGCAAAATGAAGAAGTACGGGAGTCTAATGTGAGCAAGGACGAGCCGCGCATTGCAGAACCAGCCGCTAGCCCGGAAATAGGCGTAGAAAACAAGGAGCCCGCTCCAGAGAGGCGGACCCCGGACCCGAGCCGGAGCCAGACCAAGGCACGGACCGTCCTAGACAACCTGTTGTTCAACAACCGGGGGCAGCAGCCGAGGGAGGCTCATGACGAGTCGCATGGCGAGTGGGAGGGCGGCGCGGCCGAGGCCCTGGAGCACGGCGACAAGTTCCTCGCGTGGCTCGAGGCCAGCGGCGACCCGAGCGTGACGCGCATGCACGTGCACCAGCTCCGCGCACTGCTGCACAACCTACGCGCCCGCCGCCAGCCTGCGCTACTACCGCACCGCGACTAAGTGCAAGCGCCCCCGCCTGCTTCCAGCGCTCGCTACAGGGAATACTTCAATTATGTACATAGTTACGTCGTCGCCAGTAAGCGTTCACTTGTGATATGTGTAGCCAAATTTGCGTAATTTCTTTGTTCTAAAAGGAAAGCTATGCATTATTTTTTGTTAGTATATAAGAATTAACCTATTGAGGAGGCAGGCTGCGCCCGCGGCCCCACCCTGTTACCTGGCAAGCTCACGGGCCGCGCGCGCCTCGCTAGGAGCCTCTATTATGTCGTCAGTTAATCTGTTTCCGAGTCTATTAACAAAACTTTATAGTTAATTAGAGTATTTTATAAATGAGTGTAGCACGATGCAATCAGTTACTTTCCAATGCACTTGACTACAGACTGTTACATGATTAGGTTAAGTAGCGCCGGTGC
>JACCPG010004749.1:0-12295 GCA_016069955.1 Drepana arcuata | reverse complement strand
TTCACTTAAGTGTACATATATAAGTGCTTTGGCTATATAGCTGTTAGCTTATATATATAAATAAATAAATAAATAAATAAATAAATAAATAAATAAATGTCAATTCGTGTGGAATTGTCCCAAAGTATTTATTTATGATAAAAACTTTATATAGCTTATGTGACCTAAATTCCAGAGAAGCTTTCCATAGGTTAATAATGTTTAAAATCGTTTAAGACGTTGTCAGTTTATCTGCTAGCTATTTTACAAACTCATACACAATGAAATTTTAGTCGTGTAGTGGCAGGGCACGGGAGGTCCAGGTACATTCATTTAATTCGAGTTTATTAAATCTTGAGTATGTACCATCCTTAACTGTGTATAAATAAACAGGGAAATTATGCAACCGTCGTCCATTGATAACTGTTCATGATAAAATAACATGTTATGTTGATTGCAGCGCAAATTAGATCTACGCGGCACTGAATAGGAGTCTAACGAGCTTTGATTACAGTCACCATTCTGATTTATCTGCCGTCAAATTCCAGAACAAAGGGAGTAACCACTCTCAATTAAATTCATTTATATGAGAGATATTTTTTTTTTTTTTATTTCCCAAGTGTTGCGTTCATAGGCGGCGGTAATCGCTTACCCACAGGAGACCGCCAGTTTGTTTGCCTCCTGGTATTAGAAATAAATTAAAGGACACGGTTAAACTATACACCTTAATAGATTTAGTACCTACTTTTTACTTTCCCTTATGCACTTCAACGTTATCATTTTATCCTAAAATCCAAGAGGGGGGCCAGGAGACCCTTACAACAAGGACCTAGTTAGGGCTCCTGACTCCCACCTACAAAGCTAATTTACTGCTTTATTAAACCCTTCATTTCTGTACTAGATTTTTGTATGTGGGAAGAATAAACTATTTTGAATTGAAATTGAATATGCTCACGCCTTCCCACAAGGGTCTCCGAAGGGGTAGGCAGACTAGTCGGCTAAAAATAAGATGGCAGGTGCCAACCCCAGCGTTCTGTACCAAAAACTTTTCTGAACTTAAGAAATAAACTCACTGTCACACGATGAGAGAAAACCTGCATAAGTTTAAGAAATTATTCATTGTCACATGTCGTCATTGAGTAACGGATGGACTCGTCATTTGACTCTTCAGGCTTCTCTAAAAGATCCCCAAACGTGCCCAGCCTTTTCGCCGCATATATTTTAGGTGCCAACGTGCCAGATGTCGAATCCATCGACTACACGAATCACTCAGCCACCATGGATGTTTTAACTACGAAATGGTTCATAATGAAGGCGTTTATCTATACATATATCATAAAGAGGAAAGATTTGTATGTAAGTATGTTTGTAAGGAATTGGCTCAAAAATACTTGACGGATTTAAAAAATTCTTTCACTCAATTACAATTTCACACGTTCAATGAGTGTTCCCTGTGTCCCTTACGTTGAATAAAATATTTTTTTTTTTTTTACAATTTGAATGCTACATTATCACTGATTAATATAGGCTATTTTAATTGCAAGAAAAAAATGTATGCCAAAATGTTTAAAAAAGAAATGTCCACCCGTGCGAAGCCGGGACGGGCCACCAGTATATATATATATTTAATTGGAATCAATCATTAAATGTGCGAGTGCCCACTCCGCCCTCGATACTTCAGGTGCCCGCCCGCCCATCGAAAATGGTTACGACCTTCAGTGATAAGTGAAAGTACGTCGTTTATTTCAATCCATCAAAACGATAAAGCAGTCACAGTTTTGTCACAGAGAGCTGATGAAGTGTGCATTAAATAAATTATCATGATATTATTTGTATTTTGAAATATTACATACATACATATCATCACGCCAAATTTACATATTTGAAATATTATAAAATTGATATTATTCTCACGTGCACATGCCTCTGCCTCTTGTGTTAAATTGTTATCTTAAAACAAATAAAAAACAAAAATTACCCTATTGATAAGATTGACGTAAGACTTCATTACAATATACACAATAGATATATGATAATTAATAAATAACATATATTTCATCGCGCCGAGTCCCTCACAGATTAAGCCGAGTAGCCACTCCTCTCTAGACTACATAATATGTACATGCTCGCCGGATTCGAGTACTCCTAATGTTCCCATCTATTATTATACATTTGGACTAGGCACTTGGAATGTGGTCTTCCTCTGCCTCTTCTTACACATACTTTCGCTTTATATGTCTGTTTGGTGAATCTTTCTTTACTCATCCTCTCTATATGTTCAAACCGACGTAGCATACTTTTCTTCATCTTTGCAATACCGTTCAGTTTAGTCGTCGGCCAGTTGCTATGCAAATCTTCTTGTGGACAGAAGAGAATGCCTCTCAGCTGCATGTTCTTTACTATTCTCATGCTTCAGCTGACACCAAGATTCGCTGTCGTACAATAAAGTGGGCACCGATATTGGATTTTGTATAGTTGCTCGTCCGCAAGTATATAAGACCTTGACTCACTAAGACCAACGTATGCCGAGTAAGAGCAACACCGCGGGATACGCTAGTATACATAAATAGATATACCTACCTGATAGGAAGTTTTTGTAAATAAGCAGTGTTGACATTCCCAATTGACGCCGGTGGTCACGTGTACCGTGGGACCGCTATTGTTTTGAATTATGTTCAGTTAACTGATTATTTATCGTATTGTTTTATCATTAAATTAATTGTTTTCTTATTGGAAATTATTTTTGCAATTTATGAGATTATTCTATCATACAATTCTACTGTTTTAGAGCAGTAACGCGGTCACACAATAATTACTATGTAATAATTAAAAATCTCATTGCGTGATTTGCGTTTTCCTAAGTAAATACAGCAAGTAGCAGCAGACAAATGAAAAACGTTATATTTCGGCTGTGATGTCGAGTATTTCCAGTAGCTATGTGCAACAAAAAGATTACAAGTTCAAATATTGACTGTGCCAATGAGTTTGTTCAAACTTAGGTTTGGAAAACATCGAGAGGAATCTTGCATAGGTTTGAGAACCCTAAAATATATCTCTGGCAGAAAGTTGGTGTGTCGGTGCTACCTATAAATCTCTGCTACTCCTATGGACTCTTGTGGGAAGGCATGAAGATACTGTATTAACTTTTTAATGGGAAATATTATTGCAAAGTGGGCGTGCTACGAGGCACCGGCCTTATGCGATCGGTTCGTATCGTATTCATCGGTTGTTATTACTATCATATTGCTTATAGTTATTTTAATAGCTAATTGGTCCCATCAAGTATATATGTACATAGCGCGTTATCATCAATATGTCCCTGATGAGACAAAAATAAACGCATGTTTATCCAGCATTTAAACGATGCAAGCGCCACACGCATTTTTAGCAAATTTTAATATTTCCAGTGACTTTTGTTTATTGGCCTGAGTCTTGCATCAGTGAGATTTTCATTCGTATCATCACGCCGAGTCAGTACAGTTACATTTTTTTTTAAACCACATGGGTGACAATCAAGCATGCGGTCCGCCTGATGGTAAGCGGTCACCGCCGCTTATGGACGCTTGCAACACCAGTTACATACCTAATTCACTTCGTCCACATTCACCAGAATGAACGGTTTTGAATACTCTTCACGTTCCCTTCCTTGAGTGTCCGATCGATTTTCAGTTCGGTGAAGTGTCGTGATTAAGGATTCTTATACTTAGGCAGTTGAGATGCGACCTCTTCGAAAAACGTGCGGAGTAACAATCTTAGATCGAATCTGCAATGAATAGATTCGCAAATGAGTGAAGAGAGATTGACGAAGCAGATATATAAAGCGGAAGTTTGTGCAAGAAGAGGCAGAGAAAACCACGTTCCACGTCACGAGTACCTACTGGAAACCGATGAGCATTTATGTATGATGTATTGTATATGCCTAATGATTTGAAAAGAGTAACCGTGGAGTTTCTTGCCGGTTCTTCTCCATGGAAGCCACCAACCCGAACCGTGCTTCTTCTTTTTCGACGTTTTATAAGTGCCCACCTGGGCCTATGTGAAATAAAAAGATTTTGATTAATTGATTGATATGAACAGACTCATAAATTTGGACGAAGCGAAAAAGTTATGTAAGTTTTGAGAGAACTGGCGCTCTATTCCCTCTGCCTCAGGGTTGCAGAAACCAGTTCCATCTCCACCCGCTATCACCCGAATCTGTAGGTTGCTCTAGTCGGATCACCCCTTTATAGGACGTGAAATCCACTCACTTTAGCACAGAATTGACTTCGTCCTCTTAAAAAACACTTACTTATATTGGAAGAATTTGCAAGCAAACTGAAAGCAATAATGCCCATTCAAACTTTCAGCACTTACTTGACCCCTTCAAGAGCTCTTGTTACTTTCTGTCAGCCTAGTACATCTCACGGAAGGTCGCCCCATGATTTTCAAATACGCCTGTCCGACCTTACGAAAATAAAAAAAGTGTACTTGGAGCCGGGGAACCGCCAACTAGAAGGAGAAAACTAGATATTTATGCCTTTTTAATGCCCGTTAAGTTAAAGTTAAATATATATACTTAAAAGAAACACATCCATACAAATATATATTTTTTCTTCTCATCATAACTACATCGATGCTTAATATAACATTTTGTTTAGCCGTGGTGGCCGAGTGGATCTAGTTGTTGCCTGCAACACAAAGATTGCAAGTTAGAGTCCCGACTGTACCAATGTCTTTTTCTGAACTTAAGTACTGTGATTACTCCAACCACTAGCTTTACAGTGAAAGAAAACATCGAGAGGAAACCATATGTCTGTGAAGAAATTCAAAGGCGTATGTAGTCCTGCTTGAGTAACGGCGATGGTCTCGCCACCTGTCACGTTGGTACCTTAAATATATCTTTGGCGGAGAGTGGGTGTGTGGGTACTACCTATACACCTCTGCCTACCCCTTCGGGGACCCCAAGGCGTGAGGAAATACGTTGTGTTAATCAGGTGGCGCCTCTACAGTCTAGTCCTCGGAGAGAAATTCATGCGATTATAACCTTTCACCTCGTACAAAATTCAGTTTGCAATCATTTAATTAAAGAATTAGTTTTAGTCAGCTTGGAGATTGTTTTCTTTATTATATTTCCATTTAAGTGTAATATAATAGTGTATTATCGGCATGTATACGTTTATATGGACGTTTAACGCCGAGATAGATATGCCCCGGGGTTACGAGACGCGCCGAGGGTATCGCCGCAGGGGCTGCCAACTTTGGCCGACATTTGTACCATTTTACATTTCACGAGTTCACAAATGATTCTACTCATTGTTTTGATTACAGTTTTATAGCACAAAGCCTCGACATATTTATGTGTACGTTGAGTGAGTTTAAATAATGTTTAAGTTTTACTATTCTTCAAGAAGAGGAGGATCACGTTCCAACTACCTAGATCAAATCGATTGGACGCTCAAGGACGGGAACGTCAAGAGTACTCAAAACCGACGAGCATGTATGAAGAGACTGATTAATGTGGACGAAGCAAGAGAGGTTTGTTAATCAAGAGAGAACTGGCACTCTATACTCTCTACCTACCCCGTTAGGGACCCGGTGTGCTGACATGTATGTATGGAATAATACGTAGAATGTGTTTTATTCCAGAAAAAAACTAAAATTGAAAAGAGATTTTATTTGGGACTGAACTAGCCTTCAACTAATCTTCACACCTTCCCACAAAGGTCCCCGAAGGAGTAGGCAGAGGTGTGTAGGTTGTACCCAAACAACTACGTTTAGCCGAAGATACGTCTTTGAATTTGTTCCCCAATGTACACAGGTTTCTTCACTTTTAAGCTCGTGTGACCAATAAGTTTAAACCATTTTCAATATTGTATTTAAATATGTAGCTATTTTTCAACTGGTATTTATTGTTATTAGACATGTCATCTCACAATAGCTGTTATGCGAGAGCGAGATGAGACTATGATTTGGTATAAACGAACGAGGAACGAAAGAGGAAGCGACCCATACGGCAGTTGCTAGTTCAAAATAATCCATGAATGTAAAATTTCCATGTGAGTAAAGTATCAGAACGTGTTTGCCGATTGGGTGAGCGTAAACACAATTCTCTTCAGTGTACTAACAGACACGAATAATATTATACATATTTGATTTTTGCCCGACACATGCCTCGGCGAAATGAAAAATGTTACGACGGAATGCGGATACGTACAGAAGCAATTCGGCGTGTAATTTGCGAAGCTTTGCGAGGAATTGAGATCTCTCAATTCATTAATACAAACGTCTTTTGATCCATGTTTGAGTACCGAAGTGATATTTGAGTACACATATCACCCTAATTGAGATCACCAAATTTACAGCATCCTGTTTGGTATTTACGTCTGCAGCTTAGTGCGGTTGGAAAGTCTTTTATTTTTTGCCTTTATGTAAAGAGACAATTGCTTTTGATATCTACACACCTTCCCAAAAGGATCAACGAAGGGGAAAGCATTGTTATTACAAAACCCACTTTCCCTAGAGATTTAGGTGCCAGCGTGATAGATGGCGAATTTGTCGCAGTTTCTCGAGCGAAATTATACAACACACGTCTTCGAATTTATTTTTAAACAAATGAAGGTGGTTTTGCTATAGTTTTTTTTACCATAATGATCGTGGTGGAGCTTCTTTTATTATTGTATTTTTGGTTTAATAATATTGATGTGTATGATTCGGGGTACTATTTAGTTAATGCCATGGTGGCCGAAAGGTTCTAATAGTTGCCTGCAACACAAAGATGGCAAGTTCGAATTCCGATTGTACCAATGAGTTTTTATGAACTTAAGTGTTTAGTCACACCGCGAGCTTTTTGGTGAAGGAAAAAATCGAGAGGAAATTGCATACGCTTGAGAAGAAATGTATAGTACTACTATAAGGTATACTACCTACACACATCAGCATTCGAGGCACTTATGGGAAGGCGTGAGGATATGATGAGGGTAAGAGATGATTTATATAGCGTGTGCTTTGAGTTGTATAGTTGTGTTATTGTATGTAGGATGTTTAAAGAAAGAGCTAGGTTGTAGCGGCCTTTAGATATATAACATGAGAAATAGGGAACCTTGTGGGACAAGGCTCCTTGTAGGGGTCGGCAGAGGTATGCACCCCCACACCCGGGTGTGTTTCAATAAATTATTTGTAGATAAAATTAAATAATAATATAATATATCCTCACGCCTTCCCACAAGGGTCCCCGAAGGGGTAGGCAGAGGTGTATAGGTAATACCCACACACCCACTTTCCGCCAGAGGTATATTAGGTGCCAACGTGACAGATGGCGAGTCCATCGCCGTTACTCAAGCACGACTATACATACGCCTTGAATTTCTTCTCAGACGTATGCAGGTTTCCTCTCGATGTTTTCCTTCACCGTAAAGCTCGTGGTGTGACTAATCACTGTACTTAAGTTTAGAAAAAACTCATTGGTACAGTCGGGATTCGAACTTGCGACCTTTGCGTCGCAGGCAACTGCTCGAACCACTCGGCCACCACGGCTCTAAGATAAAATGAATATTTGTCATATAAGTGGTCCCCCAGGTTTGCGACCCCTGCAACATTATTTTGATGTGTCCGCGCGCCGTTGTCGTTATCGAGATTGTGTTGCTGACTAGCCGAGTACTGCACGTTACAACTATACGTAATGTTCTGTTAACATAGTTATTGCTGACTATTGCCCGATTGCAACTAGACACGCGCAGTGGATTGCAAGAGAGTATGTATTTCTTTACATAATTTTTGAGAAATATGTCTGTGTTGTGAGTTAAGAGTAACCAGCTGAGTCGGTGCTGTAGATGGGGTTACGTGCCTAGCCAATCGCAGTTAGCCCCGGATTGCGTGATTTAACGTCAGCTTATGTCAATGTAATATATTTTGCGTTATCGATGTTGTGAGCTTGCATTTCCCTATAAGAAATCTGGCGCCGTTTTACTCACCATCTTTACTTAATATAAATCAATGTATGCCTGTCGCTGTCTGCACGCTATGGGTTTATATATATTTATATCTAAACATACTTATACATATATACATATCGCTGTGTTGATATGAATAATGTACGAATATGTTATACTTATTGGACTGGCCAATACTAGCATTGGACAGAAACACTTGGAAATCATGGGGGGAGGCCTTTGCCCAGCAGTGGGATGTACCAGGGATAAGTTAATATGGATATAATTGAAATCATCGGATACGGCGATGGTTACTTTTCTTTTATTGTTAAAATTGTATGATGCTTTTGAATATGTCTACCGTATGTAACCAGTTTCCTAATACTTAGATAGAACTAGAATAGAATAAAAGGGTTCTATAATTGGAAGCACGTTAAGAAGAATGGCAGCAACTGGCAATGCTGAAGCTCTTATGAGAACCTGCTATGTTCTCAAAGGCTCAGACCGCTATCAAACGCTACCAAAACGCTACCAAAGTGATAACTAACTCTGTGCGGTCGCTATGAAAAGTATTGGACGAGTATTAATATAAGTACACATGCAAGCAAATTGAATTCAGACATAAATAAAACATGCTTTTAGGCCGGTTTTAGCCGATGAAATAGCATTGACATACCGAAGTGGACGGTCAGCTGTTTGCTCACGTTTGCAATGGGGCAATCACGAATGCAACTGCAAATTTTGTGTCTCGTAGTTCTAGTCGGTAATTTCAATAGATTTTCAAAGCCTGCTCGACTGACAGATAGTGGGTAATAAGCCAGTAAGTAGTGCTGAAAGGAATCACATGGCTCCGCGGGCATAAGTGCGGAGCTGCCATTGTGGGGAGCGTTCCCTTGTAGGGGCGGAAAGGCGGCAATGGACGATAGACTTCGTGATATATAGAGGCGAATTTATTTCAATTATTACCAAAGAATTCTTGGTTATAATTGAACTCAGATGTTTAATTGATAGGGGTTTTGTTTTATATGACTAGATAAATATGTGTGCAATCAAAGATTTGTATTTTAATGGAAGTCTATGAATATTAAACCAACAACTACATAACACAAGTTATATACAGTGTGACACTGAATAAAGTACCATTTGTTCACGGCCCAGGGTTGACACTATGTCCCTGTCACATCATATTACTGTGCAAATATGTTCCGCAGGGTCATTATATTGCAATGTTATTATTTAGGAAAAATAGCTAGTTGTATTCCTAAAATAAGTGGCGTGGGCAAAGAAAACGGCCCACAGTATAAGTTGGCAATTATAATTAAACGGTGTTGCATGATCTGCAAAGGTCGCATCAAGTGCACGGCACTGCAGATAATCAGAAAGATTGCATTAATGTAATATACTTATCATATTATAATTAATGTTTACCATACTCTTTGGCAATTAATGACGCCTGGTTATCAGTTTATACTTTGTCTTAGCTGGTACATATATGTAAAAAAAACTTTCGATGAAGTTTTGTTACATATTAATACATTATTTTTTTCTGTGCAAGAAATAAACTTAATTTCTTTGATAGTTAAAAAGACACGAAATAAAAAAACGCAATAAGTTGTGCACATATATCTAAAATCTAAATTCATATCTTTTGTTCAACGTTTAAGACACGAGGAACCCTTGTTTACCGTCAAATTTAGATATACATTGCGCCTGGAGGATCTCTATTGTGAGTTATAGTTAGACGTAGAAAAATAGATGGAGGTGGACTGGGCATATGTTGCGTGAAAAATGGAGCAAATTGTCACACACTGGTATCCTAGAGACGGCAAGAGGAGCAGAGGACAACAGAGACAACGTATAAGATGGGAAGATGAGTTAATATTAACGGCAGGCCCGAACTGGAGGAGGGTAGCCAGGGACAGAAAACAATAGAAAATATTTGATGAAGCCTTTGTTAAGCGACACACTGAGATTAGAGATATTCTATACCAATACACCAAAAGAAACAAGCTCAGGATAAAAAGGCTAAATAGATAGATAGATAGTTAAACGTACAGCGCCATCTTGTGACATAAAACGTTTGTACTACGTGTTAGGCATAATTAGGTTACCTATATTATTATTATTATTATATTTTATAAACTAAATTGACTCGCAGCATCAAAATCAATAAGAAGAGTGAGGCACAAACTCCTCAGGAATTTGAGCAGTAGCTCTAATCGACCTGGAGTGCCCTATCTAAACACTTCAGAAGTCTATGCCAAACTAAAGCCACGTGTACACGACACTAGTAACGCAATTTTCCCCGTCTTGTCCAATGTGGACGCGTTTTCCTGTCACTATTGCTTCTTATTTCAATGGACATAAAAAACACGATAAACGGAGATAGAGCTCAACTTTATGTCACTTCAAATCAGTTTTATTGATGTTGTCGAAAACATTAACGTTTTATGGCGGTTTATTATTATAGATATATAGTCGTGGTGGCCGAGTGGTTCGAGTGGTTCGACGCAAAGGTCGCAAGTTCGAATCCCGCCTGTACCAATGAGTTTTTCTGAACTTAAGTACAGTGATTAGTCACACCACGAGCTTTACGGTGAAGGAAAACATCGAGAGGAAACCTGCATACGTCTGAGAAGAAATTCAAAGGCGTATGTATAGTAGTGCTTGAGTAACGGCGATGGACTCGCCATCTGTCACGTTGGCACCTAATATACCTCTGGCGGAAAGTGGGTGTGTGGGTATTACCTATACACCTCTGCCTACCCCTTCGGGGACCCTTGTGGGAAGGCGTGAGGATATATTATTTATATTATTATTATTATAGACGGCAATATTTACGGCTAAAATACGTACGCATGTATGCATTTTTACTTTTCACTTACCTATTATTCAGGTATTTTGATCCTTCAAACAAGCATCTGAGCTTTAAGTCAGGAAAAAAGGCTTTGAAGTGGCCAACCCGCACACCTGACGCATTACTCGTGATTTCGAGTTTGTTATCCAGTTTTGTTGGTTTGAGAATTTGTTCTTCCGTCCTAAGTTGTGAGGGCCCTTAATCGTAGCAATGAGAGAGATTACAATAGAAAAAGTCTTATCTTTTATGGGACGAAGGGGAATCTCAAAGGGGTACCATTCTGTTTGCACGGCCATTGATCATAGTGTCAGTAACAGAGTCATTTGGTCGTAAGCTCTTTGAAGTTAGACGAACGAAGACGTCGATATCCGCGGTATTCTATCCGACTGGCGCATACGCATGGCTATTGTTTGCCAATATTACCCACTCAATTGACGGCACACTTAATTGTCTTCTCAGCGAATTGTCTTCACTATTGCTGTCTATGTGTGTGTGTGCACATATCTTCCTTCTAATGAAAAACATGTTTACTAAGATATATAATTTCTGTTGTGAGAACCTAGTGTTGAGTCAAACTTATTATACCAGAATATTATTAACTCGGTATATTTTTAATAACTAAATAAATATCTTCATTAAAACTATTATTTTCTTAAGTGGACGAACAAAGTGCTTCGACCGTTGACTCCGAGGCGGCCACTGTATCAGCACCGGAGGAGAAGAATGGTCACCCTAAAGTCCTACAGAGGATGGAGACATGTCCTGACATCAAGAGGGACACATCGGGGATCACTACACAGTACATTGCTACTGGCATTGGTAAGATCTAAATTCTTCTTTGATACATTTCACTATTAGACAAGTTACGCTTAATACTCTACATTGAAGGCTTTGAAGAAGACTTGTGTATATATCTTCACGCCATTCCACAAGAGTTCCCAAAGGAGTAGGCTGAGATATTTCTATATCCATTTTCTGCTAGAGATACGTATAGTTTATGTGCCGACTTGACAGATGACAAGTTCATTGCCTTCATTTTCATTTTTCATTACATTATGATATACATTATGTTATTGAAATTGTTCTTAAACATGAGTTGGTTTCCTGTCGATGTATCACCAAGAGCTTTACGACGAAAGAAGCTTTACATCGTAAAGCTCTTAGTGTAATCATCACAAGATCTCACTGGCACAGTTGAGTTTTTAGCCTGCCATTTTGATGTGGCAGGCGAGTAGTTCAACCACGCGACCACTACAGCTCTCAGAAGCAGCATAGCACCTAAAATATGTCAATCCTTCACAGTGAACCTAGGAGCATTTGCTGCGGGAGTATGCGTGGCCTGGTCATCATCTGCGCTGCCTCTACTCACGGAACCACCTGGTGTGAGTACCCTGCAATACAACCTAACCTTTTAACCTTAATACAGGTTATTCTACGGAATAGAGCTAGGAGAACAGCAGTTAAGTATGACGAGACTGATGAATGTAGACGAAGCGAAAGATGTATGTAAGGATGAACGTACCCATACTACGTGACCCGTTTAGGGGGGGGG
>JACCPG010004748.1:0-43146 GCA_016069955.1 Drepana arcuata | reverse complement strand
AATGATAATAATTAATTGATTCTATTATTTAGGTAACTATATGATTTCTTTCAATATTCTAATAGTTGCATATTGTCTAGATATATATTCTGCAACAGAACATTTTGTAGCATAAATTCTAATAAACATATTGACTCACATAAAATGGTTTTTGGTGGAAGGAGAGGGTAAAATCTCCCATTGTCCTATGTAATTTGACATATTAATTACAAAGTTGAGTTTGCTCTAAGTGTACTCTCTCTGTCTCTCATTTCACTATGATATGGTTACGGTTTAAATTGAAAAAGGTAAATATTGCCAACAATTTAATTACAAACTACTATCAGACCACTAAGGAACTATTATCTTTACAAGTACGGCCTATTCATCTCAGTTTTCTTGGCTTTCTTGTCCCGAGCTCTCGGGAACCAGCGGTGCTCAGTGGTCAGTGTTAATGAAGCGAGTTGTTTTCTAGCTATCTCCGGTTTTGTTGCGCTGAACACCCTCTTAACTTCATTTATATCTGTCATTCGAAGCACACCCGTGTTTTCTTTTTCTTCTTCTGGCAGAGGTCTTGAACACTCATAGGGAAATTCTTGGTCTCGATGAAGCGCAACAATAGTAGTGCCATCATCAGTTATAACTATCTTACTGAAATATCGTGCCAATCCTATCCTTGGCTTAATAATGAATGGTCGTAATAAACAGCTCATTTTTTATTTTATTAATACATAACCTATATGTACGTAAATCCTTTACTAATAGATAGATAGACAATAGACATTTAGACATTCGATTTTGACGTTTGACCTTTGTTTACTGTTGACCGACTACAGGTAAAGACAGATCCACAGAATATACTATCTAATGGTAGCATATGAACTAAATTAATTCCATCAGCATCCATACTATTAGAAGCTACTTTTATTTAGACTAGTTATTACAGACCTTGGCTAAGATGTGACTGAGTATGTCTATACTAATATATAAGGTATAGGCATAAGTATGGTTTTTAACCAGTGACTCTTCCAAGCGTAGGATTTAAAGAATCTATATCAATCAATGTGTATATTTTTTTTATAAAGATCAAAGACTACTAGATCAAAGACTACTATTCATTGATCTATATATATTCTGTATCTGTATTTATGTGAGACACATTGCAATTGCATTACTGATTAGCATTGTAAGTGATTGGTGATTGTTTGATTCAGTATATACTGATACCTAGGTAATAAATAAATAAGAAAATATGGATTTTCCGGCGACACCAAATACCTCTGACGGGATAGAGTATCCAGGAGCCACACGTTCTCCGTTTAATAACGCTGGAGAAGACAGCAAGCGACGCAGGTAGCTAAATCTACATTAATTATAACTAGGTAAGTATTTCTTAAATTGCTGGAACTTTTGTTAATTTCCTTTTCTATTTATATAGTTCTTCAAGATCAATAAAGCGGAGGCGTTTTGATGATGAGTTGGTCGAATACAGTTTGGGTTTGCCTGGGGCATCTTTGGGTAAAGGAGAAAAAAGGATACGTACTCAATCGTATACTAGTAACTTGCCAGAGTTCCCTGTCATGGGTAGTGCACCCGCCACGCCTGTCGTACCACCGACAGAACGACGCAGGGCATCCAGTAAAATATCTGGCGGGAGCATGGGTCGAAAGGCACGCCGCAAGGGGCAGCTCAGTCAGCTATCTACAAAGGATTTGGGACGCTGGAAGCCTACTGATGACCTGGCATTGATATTAGGAGTGCAACAGGTGTGTTTATGTTCTATACCATATCATACCATACCAATATCAGTTGGAATTTAGCAATTAATTTTAATTAATATTAACTACTGCAGATAATATCCTCACGCTTTCCCACAAGGGTCCCCAAAGGGTGTATAGGTAATACCCATACATCCACTTTCCGCCAGAGATATATTTTAGGTGCCAATGTGACAGATGGCAAGTCCATAGTTGTAACTCAAGCACGACTGTACATAGCCTTTGAATTGCTTCTCAGACATAATATGCAGGTTTCCTCTCAATGTTTTCCTTCACCGTCAAGTTCGTGGTGTGACTAATCACTGTACTTAAGTTCAGAAAAACTCATTTGTACTGTTGGGATTCGAACTTGCGAGCTTTGTGTCACAGGCAACTACTCAAACCACTCGGCCACCACATCTCAAAATCCTTCAATACCTATTTACTTGTACTAAAATACATTTTAATGTGGAATTTTCAGACAAATGATCTGCGTATAGTGCACAGAGGCATCAAGTTCTCCTGCCGCTTCACTGTCAGCGAACTCCAGTCCCGTTGGTATGCACTATTGTACAACGCCGAGGTATCCCGAGTGGCTATTGCTGCAATGCGCAACCTTCACCCAGACATTGTGGCTACTGTACAGCAACAAGCATTGTATTCTAATGCAGAAGAAGAATTATTGGGGACATTGTCCAGTGTGAGTTTACTTTCTCTGCTTATTACAGAAAAAACTCACCTTAATTTTATAATTTCCCTCATCTTCATGAGTAGATAGTTTATTAGAATATCTGAGTAAGATAGTAGTAATAAATAAAATAATCTAATATGCCTGCAATCTGAGTTGTGAACTGATTATTTCTTTATATATATTGCAGACATCACTGCCAACAATAGACAAGTTTCAAGAATTGCTGGAGCAAAATCCGCATGTGTTTTACCAATCACGGACTGCCAAATCCCTGCTGGCTCATTGGCAGTTACTCAAGCAGTATCACCTACTGCCTGATCAATCAGTGCAGCCTTTACCTAAAAGTGAGTATGTCTATTATGATTTCAATGTTCATTGAAGCTAACAGATAAAATCCAAAATAAAAAGGTATTGAGCTGTGGTGGCTGAGTGGTTCGAGCAGTTGCCTACAACACAAAGATCGCAAGTTCGAAACCCGACTGTACCAATGAGTTTTTCTGAACTTAAGTACAGTGATTAGTCACACCACGAGCTTTACGGTGAAGGAAGATATCGAGAAACCTGCATACGTCTGAGAAGAAATTCAAAGGCGTATGTATGGTCGTGCTAAATAGACACGCCATCTGTCACGTTGGCACCTAATATACCTCTGTCGGAAAGTGGGTGTGTGGGTATTACCTATACATCTCTGCCTACCCCTTCCGGGTCCCTTGTGGGAAGGCGTGAGGATATTATTATTTATAAAAAGGTTTTAATGTATGTTTACAAGATTGGTTGCTAAATATAGAGTAGTTATTTAGTTTCATATTACCAGCACCTAAGCAATTAACATGGAAAATGTTGATCATATACTAAATGTTTACATAGTATAAAATGAAGTCACTACAGCTGTCTGTTCGCTTTATTTTAAACTAGTTCTAGTAGTAGTAAACATACTAAAATCACATGGGGCTTGATATTTGTTTTAGTTCCAAGATATTTGGAACCTTTATTAGCTTAAAGTTTAATTCTTCTGTTTTTAATCCTTAATGCTCTTTCTGACACCTTAACCTTGACCTCTGGTGAAAAGTATTGTAAGAAGAAGATATAATAATATTTGTTTTTTTTCAGATCCAGGTGACAAAATATTAACATTTTCTGATGCAGAGGAAACAATGAATGACAATGACCTTTCAGATTACAAAGAAGATGGAATAGATATTGAAATGCAACTTGCAGACAGGTGAGTTCAATTAATGCACTATGTATTGAGTTGTCAAAGCAACTAGAGAAATTTGATGGTACGGGACTCATTCGAAATATATATCTTTACGCCTTGGGTAGGCCGAAGTGTTAAGTCGCATACACTCACCCACGTTTTAGGTGCCAATGTGAAAACTGTATTAAGAGGGGAAGGGCATAACGGGTGTCCTGTTCGAATTTGGAGCTGCCCGACTGGGGCAGGACCTTATAGAAGTCCGTAGTCAAATAACACAAATTTTTGTGTTGTGTTCCTACGCGATGAATAAGGTTTCCAGTAATGAGCTCCTTGGGGAGAGGGGAGGATTGTTATATTGTGTTGGCAGCAGAGGGATTACTTCCATTATACTGCCAACACAGCAATACTCTCCGAACACAGAATGGCAATGCGCAAGTGATTCTTACAAGTGAGGTATTATAAGCGAAAGTAGGCTGCGGTAACCGTTTTCCATCGGGTGGGGCCGTATGCTTGTTTGCCACAAATGTTGTATAAAAGTATCTTTTAAAAGTATGCAGGTTCCTCGATCTTTTTTCTCTGTGTGACTAATTAAGTACTGTTCTTAAGTTCAGAAAAAATCTTTGGTACAGTCAGGATTCGAACTTGCAATCTTTGCGTTGCAGGCAACTTTTCATTCAAAGGAGTTGCTGCCAGAAAAAAGCTTTATTTTGGATTGAGGTTGGATAACTGGGTAGAAATCAGTGCAGGACTCAGTGCGGGGCCCATTGTTTATTCTGGAGGCTTTTCAAGGGGCCTATGGATTGCTTTAGGTTATTAAAGGAATAGTATTATAACACCATGAGATTATTTAAATGATAGCCATGCACGAGTAATATTTTTCTGCCCTTATGAAAAAGGGAATCATGTAAAAAAAATAACAATCCTTTGTTTCACAATTTCTTCTCCTAATAGGTTTTTGTTCTTGGAAAAGGTAGTAACGCTAGTTTAATATTTATCATGTGACATTAAATAATAGGGTCCCTTTGTCGCTTACATTCAATAAATGATTTTTGATACGACTTGATTTAGGTAATTAGATAAAACAAAAAGCTTTTTTAAATTTGTATTTAAATTAATACATTGTAAGTGTAGGCAGCCTTGGTGGGTCCAGTGGTTCGAATAGTCCCCTGCACCACAATAATTCTACAAAAAGTCTATAAAATAATAAGTCAATGTTTCAGGCTTATAAAGCCAAGTTGGGTGTACCATTTTCCAATCTACTATTACTTGTCTTTTATACCCTTCGGCTCGTTGGAGTCTATGCCAACATACATTAACCGCGAAATACATACCTTCACTTCCACCTATTAAGACACTGTGACAATTCATCCACCAGAATTGAGAAGAAAGACATCCGCATCCTAGAGAACTCTCTATCACGATGGCAAGTGTTGGTCCAATCAGTGGCCGGTGGCAGCGTGGAGCTCGACAAGAATACTCTCGCCGTACTGCGGGGACGACTCGTGCGATACCTCATGCGGTCAAGGGAGGTCAGTATCTATTCAAATTCAAGATGTTCTAGACCTTGCTACCTACAAACATACTAACTCTTTATTAGTATGGAAATAGATTTACATTAACATATTTACATATTCTAACCGGTTTCGATTAGAGTTGTGGATTACTTTGAATGGTAATTACTATGAGTAATATTTACAACTAGTTGCTGTATTGGGCATATATTTTTATAAAAGTTGGATAACGTATTTTTAAACTAAGTGCATAGTTGTAGGTACAATATAGTTGGAATATATGTATAATATCTCTAACCAAGATTAATGTACTTACATGAATCTGATCAAAGAAAAGTGTATTGTATGACGTAGAGGGAGGTCAAAGAGATTGCGCTGGATTTAGGCAAATGGAAGGAGTTGCATCAGAGACGCTGACAGTAGCTCAGGTTTTCGCCAGATGTATTTAGGTGGCAGACATCGTGGCCATAGCTGTTTCTCAACTACTCTATACTTACACTAGTTGTCCTAGCTTCGTTTGGGTGAAAAAGTTCCTAAAACACTGGTCCAATGGTGAATCTAAATCGGCCTAGCTGTTTAGATCAGTCACGCACAGAAGAATTATATCCTTACTAATATTATAAATGTGAATGTAAGTTTGTTTGTTACGCTTTCACGTAAAAAATATATAACCGATTATCATGAAAGTTTGTACACATATTCCTGGAGGTATTAGAAGTAACATAGGATACTTATTATTTAAAAAAAAAAACATTTTTACGACTGAAAAAAAGCCGGTTTACTGATATTTTTCTATGTTGATGGCTTATACCCAGGATTAAGGCATAGGCTACATTTGAATCCCTAAAGATTCAAAGCTCTAATATTATAAAGGCAAAAATATGTATGTTGCTCTTTCCACGCGGGCGAAGCCGCGGGCATAAGCTAGTATATATATATAAAGATGTATGCATGTTTCCTCGCTATGTTTTACTTCCGTAACGTCCACGTACTTGAGTTTGGAAAATTCTCATTGGTGCAGACTGCAGACTTAAATCAATCGGCCATGGCAAAGATATAAGCTAGTTTTAAAGGTACATATATGCTGTGAATATGTAATATACTCTTTTATCGATATTTAATGTACATACATATCATCACGCCAAGTCCCTAACGGGGTAGGCAGAGAGTATAGAGCGCCAGTTCACCCTTATATTTAATGTTATGACATATTTTAAGTGTTTCAGACTTATCAGTCATATTTAAGAGGGTCCTCCAAAATAATCAAAGATATTGACAATATTGATATAATATGGTAAATGATACGTAATTGATAGCATGTGTATTTATGTGAAAAATTAACTGTTTTATGGCCTTCATGTTCATCTCCTGCTCATCTCCTTCATGTTCATGAATGAGGTTGAAGCAGTGACTGCTGTTCGGTTACATAGCATTTGTGTAAAGCTCAGGGGCCTTTCCATAATGTACAAATTTCATCCTTATAGACGCGCGAAAGGGACAGATAAATGTGTTTAAAAAGTCTATAAAGCTGTACCTTTCGCACTTCATTAAAGCAAGTAAAATCCCAACATGTAATGACCACAGGGAGCCAATCACATTGGTAGCGTGAATATATCATTAGATGGTAATAGCTTGTAGGAGAATACTATTTGGAGTTATGGAACTAGTTTATGCCCGCGACTTCGTCCGCGTGGACTTTGAAAAAGTAGCTTTGAAGATTTTCCTGCTATAATCGGTTCAGCCGCTATGCCGTGAAAGAGAGCATCATAACATAAGAACAAAGAACAAGAAACAAGAACTTAAAATATTTGAAAAAAAAAAAAACAACCCTACGCCCTATTCCTAGGTATAAGCTATCACCATTTCAACTTTCAGCCGAATAGGTTCAGCCGTTTGGCCGTGAAAGAACCGCAAACATCCAAACTTACAAATTTTCACATTTATAATATTAGTAAGATAGATTATTATATTGATAAATTATTTTACTTTGAGTAATAAGTTATGTTGTTGTGTATTCTGTGTCCATGGTGATAGTATAGATGTAGATAGCATAGTGATGAATATCTGTTAACTCTACTAATATATTGTATTATAAATGAGAGTGTTTGTGAGTATGTATGTATGAATGTTCGTTACTCAATCACGCCAGAACGGCTGAACGGAATTGAACGAAATTTGGCATATAGATATATTATTAGCTGGATTAACACATGTGTTTTGTTGCGAAAATAAATCGAGACAAAATTATACTAATGAAATCGATTTTACGTGGTTGAAACCGCGGGGCACACAGCTAGTAGTAGGAGAGCTAGCACCAATTTTTGGGTAGGTATTTGAGGCAAGATATACCCTACTATGGAACTGCAGACCTGGCTGGTAAATTTTCAAATTCTTCTTACTTATACTTAAATAGCATTGCAACTAGCTACTTAGCTAGATTATACGTATAATCCTATATTAAAGAACCGAGTTCTGCACCCCTGGTAGGTGTATGTGTTAAGTGCGTGTGTATGTGTGTGTCTGTGTGTGTGTGTGTAAAATAGGTGATAAATATTATTTTTTATTTTATTTTAGTGGTTGTTATTATTAGTATAGATGTAGGACATGATTTCTTATAAATGTGTTTATATTCGCATAAGTATATTATATTTAAGGTACACGCGCATAAATCGTGAAACAGTCATTTGGAAAGCATTTTATTGCATAAAATGCAGCCATGAAACACGTGCTCACCTCACCAATATCGTAAAATATCGACTGTAGTGCGATAAAATTGTACATGCACACAACAGGTGGGTTTTTATGTTAGCCCCTGACATGTCCGCCAAGGTCGCCGGCCACCCTAATGACACGGCCACAGTTCGATCGACCTACAAATAGTGGGCAGAGGCTAAAATCGATTTTGTAAATCGCCACCAAAATATCGATTGCCCTCGTTCCTATACATCCACTACGTGATCGCTCGGGTGACTTTGTCTGTTATTATCTATTTCAAAATGTTCACTGTATCTTATAACAGCACCTAATCTTATCGTAGGATTTCCGAGATCGCTTTATCAACTGACGACTTATTTTTTATCATTTGTATGTAATGTATTACGAAGTAAGTTGTTAGACGCCAGGTATCATCTGATTGTGTTACGTGTACACACATTGTTCGTAGTTTTGACTCGTAGTTATTTATTATTTTGACGGCCGTCTGGTCTAGTTAGAGCTCCTGAATGCGAAACTGGAGGTCGCGGGTTCGATTCCCACTGAGGACAGATATTTGTGTGATTAACACGAGTATTTGTCTTAGATGTCCTATGTATTTATACATACATACATATCATCACGCCAAGTCCCTAACGGGGTAGGCAGAGAGTATAGAGCGCCAGTTCTCTCTAGACTTACATACATCTTTCGCTTCGTCCACATTCATCAGTCTTCATACATGCTATGTATTTATGTATATAACTATCTATATATCGTTGTCTAGTTACCATAGTACAAGCTTTGCTTAATTGAATGGGATTATGTAAATTTGTGTGGAATTGTTTCGAGGTATTATTTTAAAATATAATATCTTCACGCCTTCCCACAAGGGTCCCCGAAGGGGTAGGCAGAGGTGTATAGGTAATACCCACACACCCACTTTCCGCCTGGCATATACTTTAGGTGCCAACGTGACAGACGGCGAGTCCATCGCTGTTACTCAAGCACGACTATACATACGCCTTTATAAGGCTTCTCAGACGTATGCAGGTTTCCTCAGGTACAGTCGGGATTCGAACTTGCGATCTTTGTGTTGCAAAGACTCGAACCACTCGGCCACCACGGTTATATGTATTATTATTATTATAACGTCAAAAATACTAAAAACCGACGAGTATGTATGAAGAGACTGATGAATGTGAACGAAGCGAAAGAGGTATGTCAGTCTATAGAGATCTGGCGCTCTATACTCTTTGCCTACCCCGTTAGGGACTCAGCGTGATGGTATGTATGTATGTATTATTAGATTGAATAACGTTATTAATAATAATAATAATAATAATTTTATGCATAAATCAACACCAATTAATACAATAAATTGGTGTTTATGAATAATTTGTTACATACATGGGTGGCTGAGTTTTCAGCATGAAGATTAAGTTATTTGAAAGCCTTAACCTTTCCTAGTGAGTGCGTAACTGTGCCTCGCTGTACCACCCAATTTTTTCGCTTTAATCCTGTTACAATCGGTGGAGCCATTTCGGAGATTAGCCTGAACAAACAGACAGACAAACAAAAAAATATTAATTGTATGTTTGTTAACAGTGCCGTATACACTTTCATATGTATTTTGAAAAGAGACAGTTATTTTGATATTGCAATCAGACATTTCAATTGTATTTAATACTTAGAATTAATTATGTTTCGAATTTGTCCGCTTATTAGTATTGTTAGGACCGATAAGAGAAATTATACTATTTCGGTCGACAAGATTAATTGCAGAGGAATGCCCAGTGTCCGCAGTGGAGTTGATAAAGGCTGATTGTACGATGCAAAAACGGCGAGTATGTATGAAGGGATTGGTGAGGGTGGATCACACGGGGTCTGTTAGTCGAGAACTGGTACTCTTCATGATGCGAGCGACTCGGCATGATATGTATGCAAAAGGAAACCTCGAAAAAATAATTAATAACGCCCTACTGCCTTTATTCGCGTAGGTCAGCGTAATATTACGAGATTTCTTCGTATCTCGTTACGAAATTCTGAAACTAAAATGTGCAAGGTCATGAGTATGACACTGCAAATGTACTTCATGCTTGTGTGTGAAAATTGTTATACGATACATCATGACGTTTAAATGTAAATCGTATGTAATAAAATACCGCATCTATCGAATTTCTGAGTGCACTTGTTAACGGTTTGCCGTGGTAGCCGAGCTATTAAAGTGGTCGCTCTCAGGGCGTTGCAAGGTAACCGCTTACCATCAGGCGGACCGCCACGAATGTGGTATGAAAAACACAAATATTGCAAGATCGAATCCCGATTATACCTACGGCTTTTTTATGATTTTCCACTACAATGATAAATACCACGAGCACACGTACCAGTTTCAGCAGAAATTCAAAGTCGTATGTAGTCGTAATTAAGAAACGGCGATGGACTCACCGTCTGTCCATTGCCACCTAAATATGGTTCCGGCGAATGAGGGATGTTGATCCTCTGCTTATCCGTTTGGGGATCCTTGTGAGCAGACGTGAATACATGGTCTACATTCTACTACTATACTATACTACTAGACTATATTATAAAAAGGATTTGTTACATTTACAATTACATGCAAAGATGAAGTCTTTACTCTTACATACAGGTCCAAACTTACTATTTTCAGTCACGATCAGTTGAAAACTATATGCAAGTATAAATGATTCAATGGTATAATTGTGCGCAGTCGCAAGTGCAAGCGCATGTGTGTTTACACAACATTCCTTCATAACAATACCATTGTTTTGGCATACCCAGTACGTCTCACATACAAAACATAGTTTATTAATCAATAATGAATCGATAAATGTAATGTGCAACTTCGCTGATGTCCGATGAATTCACCGAGGCTTCGTCTTGGCGATACTGTCTATATGCCATTATAAATATTAAAGAACTAAATTCAACAATGGAGTAGCTTCCTAGTACCGGTTGCTCAAACTGTGGTCTGGTGTTCAACCATTTGGGGTCGAAGGTATGCATGATTGTCAATGCCATGTGACTAACAAGATAACTGTCTTACTATGACGTGCGTTATAATTCAAATGTGTAAAAGAGACACACGTATATGACGTTTATGAATCCGTCCCTTTCGCGCTGTAAATTGTTTTTTTTGTTCCGAATTCGCTGTTCTAGAACAATTCTAATCCTATGTTATATTATACATTTTGAGTAAGTATTTTGTTGGTTCCGCTTTTACGTCATAACAATTTCGATCATCATGAAATTTGGCATGCATGTAGGCACAGTAAAGATATACGCAATTTATTATATCTGTGGCATTATGCCAGGATGGCAAGCAGCTGTGCAATTGGTAGAATAAAAAAAAACTCAATCTGAATAAATACGTCAATTGTCCTTTAACATGTGTAGATAACTCACGCGTTGTTGCAACTGTCGGAATTTACATATTATGCGAAAAGGCGATAGTACCTTATCTACATATAAACGCAGCATTCAGTATTAAGCGTATTATGCTTCCGCAATTACTAACGATTGCCTCGGTTGTACATATTTGTTTAAAACATTCACCAAACTGATTGTGTAAATTGATGTAATAATTGTGTGATTTTGTTTAATTTTATTCGTATGAAAGATTGTTAAAAATGTGGGAATTCCAAGGCGCTGTGGGAATTGCTACGCGTTCTTACTTACTTAATGAATAACCTCATATATTTACTTGTACGTATACTAAAGTAATTACTTCATTATAGTATTAGAGACAAACGGGGTTCGAAGTACTCCTTTTTGCCGACCAAAATAACTCCTACCTTGGTATGTTTTCTGTCTTCGATTTTCTTAATTCCATGTATTTCACACCGATCCAATAATACTTCTTAGTCACAAGTTTTTCTCATATTTCACAGTACCGTGGTCTAATGATATTTTTTTTCTATGATAAATATGCCATAGTGATTAAATGTAAAATAGGCGAACAAAATCCTAAATGGATGTCGTATGTAAGTGCTGTAGGGCACGTAGAGTTACATCACACAATAACATAATTTGTTTATTTGTTATCATGATTACACGCAGAACTTTCATTTGTTATGGTGCCAGTAAATAGTGAACGACATAACGAGTATAGAATATAAAGTAAATGCAGTTGATCATATATTATTATCCATTGTTTTAAATACATTATAATGTATACCTATTTACTGTTTAAAGTTGTGTAAAGACATTAAGAGAGTGCAGTCACCCTGTATATTATCAGGTTGCAAGTATGTTCGCAATTTTATTCAATAAATAAAAAATATTGGTTTGACGTGGACGACTCACACACACACGCCCGGTTTCCGATGACAGTAGAAAAAAATCTTTTGTTAGTCGAAATTAAACAGAATCCTAAACGCATAGTATGTCCCGTCTTGTGGTATTAGTTACTGAAACCTGTGATATAATTTTGTTGTGTATTCCATCCTTGAGGATCGCAGTGCACTGCACTTAAAAATAAGGCCTAACTAACACACCAATCGTAATGATTTAATCCGAAATTATTTGAGCCGTTTTTGCGATCAGTTCATTCACACATTGTTTCAGTGTATCACTGAGCGCTCAATTGTGGTCTTCTATTTGTACTAGTGAGTGATAATTTATTTCCCTGTGACAGAAAGTTCATTGTACACACACAAATAACCGTTATCTGATGTGAAATTATGCTCGACGAAATATCCTATCTCCCCATTTGTTGTTCAGTAATCATTGCATTCAAATAACATTCGTGGAATGACAACATTTGCTATTTATAATTTAAAAACTGTACTATTGTCTTGTATTGTATAAGCACGGTACACTTGCATGAATATTTTAGGATCTAATTTCATACAAGCTCTTTGCGTGTTAGGCGAATTAAAAAAAACATCCAGAGATTTCATCCCATTATAGAATGCATACTTTTCGAGTTGGAATGAATCGTTATACTGCATCCTTCAAGTAAGTCCTAGTCTGTGTTATAGTCCTCTGACGTACCTCTGACTGAAGTACTATGTATTATCTAGAATCTAGATAATACAGTTAAACCTGGTTAAATCTAAATCTAGAATCTAAATCTAGATTCTAGATTTAGATTAATATTCTTCTAGCACTGTTTTGTCTAATAAGAGCTCTACTTAAGTACTTTCTCATTAAATGTAAATAGTTTAGATTCTTGAGTGTCCGCTGGCACTGTTTTGCTTGATAGACGGTCCACTAAAGTCCTGTTTGTTTAAATTTAAAGTACCGTTTCTTAGACTACTCCAAACCTATTTCCATGTTAGCTCTGGCTTGAAATGTATTGATACTTGTGGAAATTCGAACTACGTTCTTAACTACAATGCTATCATCTCAAAAATGTCCTCCAGGGCTTCGTTACATCTGGTCAGGAGATCATAAGAAACAAATATAAAGTGTCCTAATACCCTTATACCAAACCTGCGTGTTACACGAACACTAATCGAAGTCCCTAGCAGCAAACAAAGGCAGGATACTGGTAAGGCCTGCTATCATTGCGTCGGTACTATCATACAACGCAGCAAAACAAGCGCTATCTACACTAATATTATAAAGAGGAAAACTTTGTTTGTTTGTTTGGTTGTAATGAATAGGCTCAAAAACTACTGGATCTCCGGGGAACATAGGCTATATTAAATTGGACCCGGTGGCGCTGCGATCGAGTTTCAGGAATTTAACTTTTTCACCCGGGCGAAGCTATCCCTTTCTGTGTGTCTTAAGGTGGATTCGAGAATGGTTTAGATTTACAATTGGACCCGATAGATGGCGCTGCGATCGTGTTACGGGCAATTTAACTTTTTCATCCGAGCGAAGCTGGGCGGGACAGCTAGTATATTTATATAGAAGCGAAATACCATTGAACGATCATTTATCTATCGTCCTGTAGGTTTACCCATGACCTGATATTGCTGTCACTGTACCTACAATTATGAAATAGACATGAATAAATCTGACCTTTTTGGCAATTGTACGTAATGACAATTTTATCATACGTTTTGGATCATATTGAATCGTACACGACCCTACCCGATGAGGCTCATTGTCTGATCTTTACTCTGACTATATCCTTTTAAGAGGAAATGTTCCTACCTATTACCAAATGTATTTGTACTGACATTTAACGTTTGCCAAATATTTTAGGAATAGTAATGGTAGGAGCGTAAGGCGTAAAAGGAAACATTAGGCCTTAATCATTAATTAAAATTAAAATCACTAGTTTGGTGAGAGGTTGTTTTAGTTTTCCCCGGAGCAAGCTAACAGCTCTGTAAACTTCTGAACTCCAAACGGCACAGGTTTTACGCTAACATAACTGTTACTGCAGTTAGATTAATTTGAGGACGGGTCTGTCCCCGTTCAACACGTGCTAATTGCGCTAACCACAAAATATTTTCTTCCGCCATTGACAATACGTTGACTCGAGCTCTCTAGCGCGAGTGTTCGTTTTCAAGAGCGTACAAATTTAAATATAATAAATGATTGTAGATGCCAGCCGGAGACGATGCGTAAAGATTACATTCTTACGCATTACCTGCTGAAATTAGGGCTGACACAAAATACACTATATAATATTTTTTCATTTCATAATTATCTATGTTGTATACCCATACATAATATATGTATAAAAAATTACTTGATTTGTGTTCGCTTTAAAAACTAGGAAAATTCGGCTCCGATTGAGCTCGAATGTTGACACTATATATGTCAAGACCGTTCAAGGTTAGTTTTAATCTATAAGGTGGAAAGTGGGTGTGCAGAGGTGTATAGGTGGTACCCTATCTATACACCTCTGGGACCTACCCCTCCGGGGACCCTTATGGGAAGGTGTGGAGATATATTATTGTTATTTTAGAGGCAACCCTAAACACGATCCTACTACCTATACAAGTGTAAAGGCGAAAGTCTGAGGATGATCTATTTCACACAAAAACTAGGTACTGAACGGAATTGGACGAAATTTGGAACAGAGATTGATAACTAGCTGGATTACTGATAGCTGGATGATAACATGTTTTATTCCAGGAAAACAACCAATGAAATCAGATTTTACGTGGGTGAAACCGCGGGCCACAGTTATATATATATGTCACAGTAAAATTGTAAGCACCGTTAAATTATGATCTATCTCGCGAGATGTTAAACTGACGATAAATTGTGAACCATAAGACACTGCTTACACTTTAACGCATTATTTTTCGGTAGATTATATTCTATCGAAATGAAACTGTTAGATTACAATCTGCCGAGTGTCAAATTGTCAACTGTCCGAAGGCTGTCCCTGATTGGTCGGGGTCTTACAGTTGACCGTTCTGTGTCCATAGAGCTAGGAATGTCTTACGGTTCACAATCTATAGGCAGTTTACAATCTCGCGAGATAGATTATAATCTAACGGTGCTTGAAATTTTACGGTGACGGTATTTAAATATTAACAAAAGGAGTCATAATGAGGACAAATGTCGTATATACTATTAACCTATGCATGAGATCTGGGTTCAGTATTTATTTAGTTTCTACTTCATATTCACATCAGCGTCGTGCAAGCGGAGTATTTTGTTGAATCATAAGTTTATTTGATGAACTCTACGTATCTTATTTGTTTGGGATTTCCTAAAGAGATTGATTATGGCAAGATATGCAACATACCTACAACGTAAATAAATAATGAGGTCAGTAAATGTTTTGTTATATTAAATTAATAATTTATGCAACACATTTGTCAAGCAAATGCATCAATATAGTAATTACCTACATATTGATATGCCTACCTACCGTTTGTGAAAAGACGTCAACCTCCTACGATATCATTGCGTTTATCGCATTGTGAATGTGTACACATAATGATATCCAACTAAAATAAAATAGGTATTTGATAACGGTACATGTTTAATTGCCTCGACTAATTGATAAAGGAACGTTGTAGTCAAACTATTTAATTGTAAATTGGCCAAGGTACCTACTGTATGTAAATATACTCAATTACTACATATACATTCTGAAGCTCGTAGCAACAAGTTCATTGCAGTTTTTTTCAAGGAACTGCCAGAAGTAACGTCCGTATGGTGTTTACATAGTTGTTTAAATGTAGTGTACAACTGTTCAAACTGTGTTCATATTTAATTAGGCATATAAAGCGCTATAACATTTAAATGTAATTGCCTATATAATAGTAATTGAAAAAATAACGTTTAAAATACATATGTTTAAAATGACGTGCCATTCTGCACTGTAGCGTGGTGTTCAGAGGTTTTAAAAAAGCAGTTGAAAATTATCTATCGATTAGTGAGATATGTTTTGCTATCAAGGTAATTTAAATTTAAACTAAAATACAATTATGTATGAGTTTTTATCGCGCGTCATCTATCAGTATTGTTCATTGTACTACCAAATTCGTATTTTCAAGGTATGTTGTGTGACATTACTGTAAAGGTATAAAATATATTTAAGCAGAAAATAACATTTTATGTATTTAAAAGCAATCTAATATCACGGGATTGTCGAGGTACGTACCCTATATTGTCACAAGGCGCTTTTAGCATCGCTGCATCGTATGTACTTACGTTCTCTTTGTTGACACAAGGTGAGAGGCCTACTTTATAGTAAGCGACCACCACGATATATGAAAAATAAATCGTGCGTTAACGACCTAACGGTTGAATATTAGAGGAAACAATATATTTATGTGAACTTCCTTATAATCCGTGCCGTGGTGGTCGAGTGGTTCGAGCAGTTGCCTGCGACGCAAAGGTCGCAAGTTCGAATCCCGACTGTAACAATGAGTTTTTCTGAACTTAAGTACAGTGATTAGTCACACCACGAGCTTTACGGTGAAGGAAAACATCGTGAGGAAACCTGCATACGTCTGAGAAGAAATTCAAAGGCGTATGTATAGTCGTGCTTGAGTAACGGCGATGGACTCGCCATCTGTCACGTTGGCACCTAATACCTCTGGCGGAAAGTGGGTGTGTGGGTATTACCTATACACCTCTGCCTACCCCTTCGGGGACCCTTGTGGGAAGGCGTGAGGATATATTATATTATTTATCCTTATAATCCCGGTTTGTTACTGGACTAATTTAATCTGTAACATATTCTGTATCGAATACAACGAATGAAGGTGATTATTCCACTGACGCGGGGCGATATTAGTAGATACATACATTACCGTATGTGGGGCCATGCTACGCTTCACTGCGCTTGCAACTAGAAATCGGTTTATCATAATGTCTGTGGGCTTAAAACTAAATGTGTCTATCAATAGATATTTATAAACCAAAGTCTCTCGCCGCATCTTTCATTGTTACTTTTCGCGATAAAAACAAAAACCACGAAACGATTTTCATTCAAATTCCTACAGTAGACAGAGTAATACGCTGTCAATAAGATAGATTGTTGAAAATGTCCAAAAAAGTCAAGCCGCATTGGAGCTTTAATCGAAAACGATGCCTAATCCCTTTACGATAAAACAAAGCAAAGTATGTAACCGTGCGAAGCCGGGGCGGGTCGCTAGTGATAATATTACGGGGGTAAAGTAATCAATCAAATTGGAATGTGGAATAGGAGCTGCCCCGGCAAAATATTTTGTAAGAAGTCAATCGCCTGCAAACATATCACAACACAAATCATTCACTGTCTGTATTGTGAACCGCTAGCGATATTATCGACTTTCATTGAAATAACATAGTTGGAACTAATTAGTATTGCTGATTTGTGTATTCAATAAGAATTTCAACGTCGTTTAACCTAATGACCTTCGTTGCGTACTCTGCTTTGCATATATTACTGAACGTGTGAAACTCTTGTTTTAATCTGGACAGTGTGAATTGTATGTAAAGTTGAAATCGAGGAAGCATTAGTAACACTAAAATTGTAATGATAAAGACATGCCGGGTGTATCAGCTACCTCCTCGTATCGTTATCTCACTAATTAGCGTATCCACAACTGTATGTTGCACGTTGATTATAAATATATTTTCATAAAATTTTCATAAGAATTGAATTGAAACCATTATAAATGGTATTTGTGTAATCAGACTAATGAGTATAGATAGTGCCATCCACGAAGACGCACTCCACCAATTTCCAGTCGAGGTCGAGGGTCGAGGTCGAGGGTCGCGGGATGCTGGGAGTGTAACCCGAGTGTATTTATTAATTGTAGTGTGCGTGTGCACTCATAGGTAATCTGTGTGAACCGATAATACTCAGTTACTCTCTCACTACTCAATACTAGTCGAACGTTGCACAGTTACACTAAACTATGTGGTAATAAACTAAACTATGTAATAATAGTGGGGTGCGTCTTCGTGGATGGCACGATCTATATCGAGATGAGACACCTTCGTCTAGGACTCCTTTCACGAGACTGGTTTTCTCTCGTTTCTCTGGGACAGTAGTCGCTGTCTTATATTTTATTAATCTTGATAATAATCCTATATATTATCCCCATATATTTTATAATATTTTGAAAACATGTTTATAAACAAATATAGGTAGGTACATGGTTGGCTGTATTATTGATATTTTTGTGGGGGTTTCAATGTATTTAAAAACAATTTAAAAATATATTTCGTGTTCCAGTGTAAAAATATATCTGAAAAAAATAAAGATTTCTATAGGTGCAAGATTTTATTAAATTGTTTTAGTAGTTTTTGGTCTTAATCAATTCAAACAATTTTATGCACTTACAATCAAACTTTCCTTTTTTAAATATTACTGTAGTTAAATGCACCCAACTTTAGCAATGTCAATACCTATGTATCTGGAACTAATACGGCGCACCCGAATGTTCACAAAATTGATTAGGTTTTATCAAAGCCATTCGTTCTGCAGAAAGTACATTAATTACTATCCAATTTGTTTACTCATAATTGCCTTGAGCATATTGAATAATCGTCAATTATTTTTAATATTTGTACATAGTTGGGCATCAATGAAGTACCTACATCAATTAAAATTCAAATATCTTTTATTTAACTTACGGGATACGGAACACTTCGCATGTCACATATTTATTGATGAATGTGGATAATAATAATAAATTTATTTCACCAAACAGTTTCACATAATAATTATTATGCTAAGGTTAGTAGTATTAGCGCTAGTCGGTTTCCGAATGGAAATGAGAAAGCATTTGCAACTGCTGACATTGCTAGGCTGCAGAACAGCCTGTGTTAATGTTAAGGAGGCCCATGCCTCTGGATACAAAATGAATGTGGATGGAGCGAAAGAAGTCTGTAAGTCTAGAGAGAATCGACACTACTATTTCTGCCCGTGAGGGACTCTTGAGTTATGACATGTATGTATAGGGGTATTCAATATTAAACTAAAAAAGCCGATGTAGAAGAGCTTTTCGACTAGTTGCCTGCAACACAAAGATGGTCAGTTGGAATCCCGACTGTATAAATGAAATTTTCCTGAACTTATGTACAGTGATTAACAACTATGAGCTTTACGGTGAAGAACAAATGCACACTGCGATGGTAATATCACACTTCTGGTACCCCTTCTAGGATCCGGGGGGTCGGAAGGAGGGCGTGAATATTTATATAGAAGTTTTAAATTGCTGTTACCAGAATTGGTAGAAAAATGCGATTGCAGCAAAGCAGGTCTTGCGTTTGTGCAAACTGATACGTTCGCACTGTTCAACCATTCTGTTTTAATTAAGCATACCAATTAACAGCTGTGCATACGACTAGCGACAATAATTAGTTCAATATCTTGACCAATGACGAATGTACAATGATTACCTAAGTATCTATGACAGTGTAGTCGGTCGTGCTGTAAACAGGTAAAATACATTCTGAATTTGTGATGTATTTGAGATATATATTGCGTCGTTGTGAACCCAATTCTAACTTGGTTTAAGCATGTTTGTGAGTGATTTAAACGGATAGTCCAAGATTTGATGTCTTCACATTCTTTGACATATTTCATAGAAATGCACAATTGAAACTATTTTCTATAGTTTCAAGTCCCTATTAATCTTTGATATTAAGGGGATGCTTTAGGTTAATTTCCGCGTTTAACGAACGTTAGTCGTTTAGTATTTTTTTAACTAGCTGTACCTCGTGGTATCGCCCGCGTTAAATGTTTTTAAGTATTTAAGTGAGCGGAGCAGTAATCATATTATATTCATAATTTATGCTCCGCTTACTTGGGTAGTAGCACATCCAATTAAATATTTTTTTTGTATTGTATAGGAAGTACTCCTGAGATTAGCTATCTCCCTCGTGAATATTAAGTGTATTGATTGATGCAAATACTACAAGTAAAATTCTGTTTAGATTGCTGTGGGAAGGAGCACAAGGGACCACCCGATCGACGTGGACCTGAGCCTGGAGGGGCCGGCGGCTAAGGTCTCACGCAAGCAGGCCACTATTCGACTCAGGAATAGCGGCGATTTCTTTATGTCATCGGAGGGTAAAAGACCAATATTCGTCGACGGCCGGCCGGTGTTGCAAGGAAATAAAGTCAAGCTTAATCATAACACTGTCATTGAGGCGAGTTAAACTTTTTTAAATATCTAAGAGCAGGATTCCTTTTAAATTATAAAACTATCTGGTGCCCGCTACTTTGACCAAGTAGAATTATTATTTCGATTAGCATCTAAATTTTTTAAATAATTAGCTCCCAATAAAATTTTGCATCTTCTATGACATGTCGTTCAAATATTATACTTTTCCTTAAAAATAAATCAATCTTGGTTCAGATTCCTTGCCTTGAAAACTGTGGCCCGCACTAGAATAACATACATAGCGGACGGACAGACAGATGAGAGTTACTTTCGCATGTATCATATTAAAAAGATAATTATGATGTGACTTTGTTGTATTTGTATTGGTGCGGCCACTTAAATAGGATAGTGTGACAATTTCTAAACCTACCTTAACAACGACGTTGATAACCTGTTCATTTTCATTGTGTGGCGACCCAGTTTGAATCAGTCATACATAAAATATCTGTAATGCAACAAATGAAATGATTCCATCTCTTCACAGATCGCGGGCCTGCGGTTCGTATTCCTCGTAAATCAAGAGCTCATCAGCGCAATAAGCCAAGAAGCAGTTAAAGTGAACATACCTGTTTAAAACGAACAATAAAGGAAACTAATAAAATATTGTTTTATTGAGAACACATTTATTTGGTCAATTATAGAACATTTCTCAAAACTAGGTACCTACCACTCAAAACATAATACATATTACCCATTAACAATGACGGCGTGTCCATACCGCTCTTTCCGTACATACAACTAGGTTACTCAGCGTGTACGTCGACGCCATATATTAAGTCTATCACCAAACATTATCACGTGCGTTGCTGGCATACGAAGATATGCATTACTTTAACGACAAACAAAACATTTTTTACATTTTTAATAGAAATTTAATCCATAACCCTTAACGAATACTATAACCGTATTAAACTATACCAAATTCGCTTAGTATCAATAACAATGGTCAACGATGTGCAGGAAAAATAAATCAACAATCCACTCGATAGTGCATAACAAACACGAGCCATGGAAATGTATGGACAACTATTTATACGCATAGGACAGTCCGCTATCAGTCGCCAGCACCGGTGGGACTCGACCAACGGATTCGCGGTACATGCTAACAGTGCATTTTGCATTGTCCCAAACGTTAACTAAATAAAATTTATGAAAATCAATTATATGTATACTTATATAATGTAATATTATACCAACGTTTTTATTTACAAAACTCAAGATCATAACTAAATTCAGTGTTATCGGAGCTCAACTTTGTACATATATTACTTCTTAACATTTACTAAACTAAATACTAAATAGTCTAAATTCTTCCCCACATGCCTAACACGAATATTATTATAAATCTTAGCCGTAATAAATAAAACAGTCCGATCACTCAAAACTAATGTAAATAACTAAATTATTTAAATATTAATATTTAGTTAATTACTACTCTTTATCTTATCTACGAAGGCAAATTTGCAAATACATACGTGTATGCAGGACTTAAAAGCACATTTATTATTTATTATATTTGGTATATTTACTGAACACCCTGTACACGATATCAAAATAGTGAGTTCGTTATCATAATAAGGTATATGAATATGTTTATCAATATAATTGTGGGCAGGCACAATTAGGCAAAACTATACATTTGCGTGTCTATGAGATCAGTACATATATTCTTATAACAAAATGGATCCGAATATATGTATATTATGGTATAGCATACTTAGACATAATGTTGTCCACATCAGCATATATATTAAAGGCACATTCTGCTATAAGTAAACAATGATGTATAGTTTGGAAAACTATAGATTCAGTCACGGCTTTTCTAAATTTTCGCAAATAATTATGTTTTATTAAGATATATTACATATAGCAAATATTATATTTTGATTTTAATAATTTTACTTAGTAAATATAAAATATAGATTAATAACATTAAACAATATATTTTGGTATGTTACAACGTGGCTGTGTATATATATACATATACATACTTGCCACGAAATGGCTTTATTATCCTCAAATACAAAGTACCTAAGGGTACTTTCACAAACTTCTATTATTTTCTGAGTATTGGCTTTGGTTATTTCACGCTATAATTTTATTACATTCCTACGCTATGTTTCACTGCCACATCCTTACACAAAACATTGGGTAAATATTTACATTAGGCACGATGCATACAACATGAAATACTGTGCAGCTTTTGTACTTCCCTTATATAAAGCACATTTAATTCACGTACTTATTAAAATCAGTTACGAAAGAATATGACGCGCTTAGAATAGAAGTGAGCAATCATTGACCGATTGAGCTGGCCGACTATTATTTATAAAATATTTTAACCATAATCCAGCATTACTTTACGAATAAATACATTATTTCAAACATTGCTTCAACGAACGCGGTTCTCGGTAGAACAATTACCAACATTACTAGCACAAAACGCACTAAAGAACTATAATATTATTTCCATTTAATATACTATCACATTTCCTGACGACAGCAATGCAAAAGCTTTCCATGTGCTTATCACTTTCGGTATTTAGTTGATATATCTAACACCTGCAATTTAGGCAATGTGTGAAACAATATATAAATTATATTTTTGAAAGTCTAAAAGTATTGTGTTTTTCTTAGTTGAAAATAGGCTTCGCTCATGCCTATTTACAATCGATTTACAATTTCTAAGAATCACGTATCACTAGTGTTATAGCTTGTCTGTGGACCATCTATCGTAAAAAAAACAGTTAACAAATACAAATATAAGTAATACTCTTTAGGGATGTAAACATTATTAAATCTGTAAGTGCATTATACGAAAATATGCTAGATAAAATGGAATGTGAATATTCTTTATAAAATTTGAAACACGTAACAAAATACAGATCAGATCGAATTGCACTAATTAAACAATATCAACACATCTTTCTTTGTTATTAAATATCACACTACAGAATTTGGCTTCAATATAAACTAATCAAACAATAAACTAAGATGTAAGGTAACTAATAAAATCTATATTTTGGAATCTAGGTATAGGAATGATAGAACGAGACCTTTGCTGGGGTGGGATCAGGAACCTGTACGGCCGTTTCTAAATACATATTTATCCATAACATTTGAGAACCTAGTTCAGTAGCTATGTTTCAATCTAATGGTATATTTTAGATGTCCTGCGGACGATTGGTCCTGTTTCGGTTGTGTAATGACGAACTTAGCATTATTTACCGACTTGTATTTTCTAAACTTTTCGGCTAATACGTACGATTTTTTTCTATGGTTGAATATAGCTCTTGTTTTCTTCTTGATAGCCATTTTGTCAATAAAGTTGTTTTTTTCTAGGAAAACCCACGGTTGCCATTTCCTGCCCGTCAAATCAGGATTATACACATCTTTGTTCGATGTGCTAGCATAATGTGAACCATTTTGAGTTTTCTTTATAACCACCTTAGGAACAACCTTCTTAAATTTTTTACTTTTTTCTTTGTGCATTTTAAACTGAACTTCGTCTATACTTTTAAGGACATCTTCAAATTTAGGCTTTGGTTTCTTTACAGTTTTAGGCAAAGTTATGTTAGTTTTATTTAGCTTTGGCTCATCTTTAGATATTTTTAATTGTTTTAACTTTAGAAGGCTCTGTTGAGGCAATGAAAGCTTAACTTTAAGATCCCGCGTGGATTCTTTTAATGGCGGAATATACTTTTGAGCTGCTTTGGTAATCAACGGTCGTTTTAACGGTAAACTAGGGCGCGTAGGGACAAACTCTTCTTCTTTTGGGAACTTGCAATTTATTTTATTTTTATCTACGGCATTATTAATTTGAGATATTCTTGAACCTTTGTAGTTAGTGATTTTTAAAAGAATGCTTGTATTTCTTTCCTCTGGTGTAGTAGAAGATACTTCAGGAGAACTGGAAGTTATACAATTAGTAGGTTCTTCTATCTCCTTGTAAGAAAAAACATTATCGATACTGGATTCACAAGAATGCACCGTATCATCTTGAGTTTTGACAAGTATCAAATGATTCACAGCTTCTTCAGCGCCAGTTTCCGACGCAATATCATCTATAAAACTTCTTGTATTTTCTGGCGATGATATTTCCCGTAAGCCAACATTCTCTTTATCGTCAGGAGATTTAAAGGAATTTAACGTCTCAGTTAAAAATAATAAGGAATTGGGAGGATCCAATGTACATGGAGATCCTTGCCGACTGTTTGACTCTGAAAGAATCCTTTCCAAAGATTCTTTATCGTAATACTTGTTACAATCTTTAATACCTTGGTAATCCCTGTTAATTTGAGATGGCCTGTACAAATCAATTAGTTGAGAATCATCAGGAAACATTTTATCATGGTAAATAATATTGTCTGTATAACTATTCACATTACTACTAAATAGGCTCGATTCTTCGTTATCAGAGTAATCATTATATTTAGGAGACGGCGGTGATGATTCTATTGTGACATCTTCAGCGATTTCATCGCTTACAACAGTTTCAACGCATGCTACATCATCAACCCAAGATTCATGAGTGTGTTTTTCTTCTTCGCATTCCAAAATTGAAGACTCATTTAAGGTTACACAATCAGGAACATCTTGTTGTAGATCACTTTCTATCAACATTTCCGAGTTTTCTACTTCAAATTCTGCTTCTACCTCATTTTGTACCTCCGAAAAACAATTTTCTGGGATTTCTGCGTAACTAATTTTCTGTTCTTCTTCATTTTGTTCTGTTATTATACAATTATTGTCTATAAAAATACATATTGATACATTTTCTTCATTGTAAGCGGATACCGATATTGAATTCCTACGATTGCTGTGTAAAATACTACATAGGTTTTCAGTAATTAAGCCACAATTTGACTCCCTATATTTTCGACGTTTATGCGGCCAAAAAGAACGAGTTCCGTTATCTTCCGCAAACTCGTCATCACAAAAGCTTAAGGCTGACTCTGACAAGGACCTTTTAAGAGGTATTTGCCTTCTACCTAAAAGTTTTTTTCTAATATTCTTGACACCTTCAATACGAGCGTTTTCTTCGCAGTGTTCGTCAACATTCAGCTTGGACGAGTATTCCAAAGAATAATTGTCTTTTGGGATATCTTTTCTGTTTTTTTCTATTATGGTATGGGTCACGGGATCGTTCACTTCAGGGTCATCAACTTCAGTACATTTTTCAACAGATCCGGGTATTACTGTGTTACTAGAGTTTTCTTCACAGTCTTCGTCAAAATTGAGTTTGGACAAGAGTTCATAAGAATAATTGTCATTTGGGATATCTTTTCTACTTTTTTCTATATTGATCTGGCTAGCGTAATCGTTCACCCCAGAGTCATCAACTTCATTACATTCTTCAACAGATGCCAGAATTGAACTATCACATTTCATATTATTTCTTCTGTCTTTAAATGCAGAGGTGTTTTCATTTTCTAATACATTATCTACATTACACGTAGATATCCCCTTACATTCATATTCATCTTGCATTAGCACACAGGATTTACTCGTTTTATTTCCTGTTAACGCTGTATTTCCTTCAGCCGCATCTTTACGCTCCTCTAATGGTGTCGTATTTGTTAAAATAACATTTTGGTCCGGCAATACTTTAAGAAAGTTTGCATTCACGTTTTCTTTGTCACCAATTTGAGTATCCCCTCGTTCAAGATTTACATCAGATTTAGAGCATTCGCCAATACTTATTAAACTGACAGGCTCTTTATCAGCACCGTATAGTTCATTTCCTAACCCACGCGGTTTTGAGTCAATAATTATACTTTTTACGTGATCATCTCGTGCACCCACGTTATTGTTAGTACTAGGACAAATACCCTCGATACGCAGAATCAATTTTTGAAACCATGGTGAATAAAGTTCTTTCGAACGGTAAGATGTTTTCATTGGCTTACTTATATTATCGCCGCTATCCGAATAAGCACAGAATGAATCGCGAGGCTCTTCTTTACTTTGAAGTAGCATATGGTGTGATCCATCGAACGGTTCAGTTTTTGAAAGATCCTGGATCATTATTTCTTGAGATGTCTCATTTCCGGAATTTTCATTAGAAACGATAAGATGCTCAAGATCATCAAATGTAGAATTTGACTGTCCATTATTTTTTTCTAAGTGTAGGTTTTCTAGTAAGACCTCTTCTTGACTGTGATTTAATAAATTATTTGCGATAATAGGTTCAACTTCAGATATTTGGGTATGAATGTTAGTATCAGCATCAGTTTGTATACTTAATAGATGCACGGAGTTGTTCAAAGATTTCCCCACATCATTTTTGGGAGTAGTGCTACCTTCAGCAAAAGAACAATAAATCATTTCATTTTGAGATAATGTACATGAAATATTTTCTGCACAATTAATACCACCATTATTTATATTTTCATTTACATTATCACGAATAAGAGCATCGCAGTTTGGATCAATATTGTCAATGTCATCTATGACTGGAGATACTTCATTTTTATTTGTAGACTCATCGCTAATATCTAAACTGCTTGTATCTAATTCTGTCTCAACTTTAAAAACTGAAGCTAAAGAATGGTCCTCCTTTTTCATTTGAGAAGATGGAACATCTTCATTACTGTCACCGCAACTATTAGAATTCTGGAACTCTTTATTAGAATCATTGCAACTAGGGCTGATTAAAGGCAAACTTTTTAAATGTTGGTCATGGCAAGGAATTTCTTCAAAAATCGTTTTATCTGACTCAACCTTTAAATCAATGTGATTAGATTCTGAATTAACTGTGACCTCAATTCTGTTTCCAAAATCTTTAAGAATCGGCGATTCATTGTCACAATTATCTTTATATTGTCTGTGTTTATTAATTGTCGATTCATTATTTCTGTACATTTCTGAATCGTTTTTGTAATCAAAAATACTATTATCTGGTTTGTTTAAACTAAAATCGATTGCATCATCAAATGATGTATTCCCAATATTAAAATTGCCTGTTTTTCTTATTTCCGACTTAATATCATTATCTACGTCACTTATATAATTACAATATGAAGTAAGGTTAATAGGAGTTTTTTGTATTTCATTTACTGGATTGTCAGCTAATTCTTCCGACATTTTCAAATTGTCGGGATTCTTTATTATAACACTGTCTGTACGTATTGTTTTGTTAATAAACCAAGATCCATCTTCCCTCTTGTCTGTTTGTTTTATCTTCTCCATTGGCTTTAATTTTCTGTATTTACTTAGTTTCATAGTTTCTTTTTCTATATCATTTATAGGAGAAAATTGTGAATTAGTGCTAGCAAGTAAAGCTCCACTGTCTTGTGGCATTTGTTTCTCAGAGGTTTCATTTGCTTTTAGGGTTGGTAAATCATCAAAACTTGTTTGTGTAATAGGACTTTTATTTGCATTTATAAATTGTTGATTAACTTCAGGAAAATGTAATTCAATGTCGTTGTCAAGGCGAGGTAGTGAGGCTAGACAAACACCAGAGTTACTTTCCAAATCCTGTAGGCTATAATTCGTTTTAATAGAATCCATTGGACTCTCAGATGAAAATTGTGTTTTTACCATTTTACAGCTGGAATTTTTTCATTATCATTCCTAGTAAGATGATCCTGTCTTTTAACAACATTGTAATCATCAATATTTTCATCAATTCCACTCAATAACGGTGATCTAATCATATGTGGATTTGCTACTTTCTCTATTAACCTTTCATTTAAAATGTTTTGGATAGGTGCTGCTATTTCTACATTTAACATCTTAGGACTGCATGGCTTTATTTCAAAATTACAGCCAACATCTTTGTGAATAACTGATTGACTTATCTTGGCCTCTACATCTAAAGGTGACAAGGGTCTTTGAATAAGATCAGATGATGTTTTCAACATAGACCCGTTTGTGGGTGTTAAAAAATTTCTTGATGCTGGTGGTTTGAAACAATTCATTTTAGATGATTGTATTGCTTCCTCAAACTGATTTAGTAATTCAATGCTATTGTATCCTTTTATATTTTCAGGTAGTTTTGAGACTTTTTGAATATGTTCATATTTACTAAGCTCTTCACTTGGTACATTCACTAATCCAAGTACATACAATGGTTCTTGATTATTATCTTTATTATTATTTATTACTTCATGAGTTTTATGTATACCATCTCTAGCAGGTGTTTGAATTAACAACTCTTTACCATTGCTGTTATCTGTTTCTTCATCACCTTCATTCCACATTTGTAAAAATTGCCTAACATCAATATTTTTTTTCTTAGACCCCACATTACTATGTCCATGTAGTTCTGAGTTCGATTGGATTGGCGAAGTTTGGATTACAGGTGTATACCTTATGTCATATCTTCGGTAAAACTCATGAGGGTGTCGACTTAAACCAGCATCTGAGCTTCTTACACTAGCTGTGGATGACTGGCTAACATAACCGCAGTCTTCTTGTAGTGCACCATGAGTGTGAGTGGTGTCATTACTGGCATTGGAATCAGTTGGGGATATAGCCACTGAACTAGGTGAAAACCGAGATGGGTGTCTAAGTAAAGGGTTGTTTATATTCAATGATGGATCCATATTTTTTAAATGAGACATATATTCATATGTTCTCATAGTGGGATTATCTTTCTTAAAATATGGATGAGGAGGCATAAGATACATATTTGCAGATGGATGATTTGTCATGCCAACCTGACTTTTCATTGTATGAACCCTAGCCATTTCATTAACAAAATAATTGTCTGATACAGGGAATGATTTATTTCTAGTATTTTCATAATCAAGATACATTTTATTACCACTTAAAGGAATAGTCTTCATTTTACCATCTGATGGGTAAACATGCATTTTATTCTGAGGATTTCCCAACATTGGTCCATATGTGGGATGAATTATTTGGTTACGGTAAGCTATATTATAATTAGCTTGTTGATTTGGTCTTTGGTATCCATCCATCAGAGGATCAGCCATTCTATTCTCCATGAATTTAAGAGGAGAGTAAGCAGAATAAGGATGATGGATTTGTTTTTGTAATTCATATTTATGAGGTGGGAATGGTGAAGGTGGATGGTAGGGGTTTGAATAATTACCAATATATTCATACCTTGCTTGCGGATATCTTTCTTTCGGTGGTGGATATGGCTTGTAGCGCATGTTTCCATCTTGATAGTAAGGTTCAGGGTACACATAGCTTGGCTCTTCTTGCACAGTACGGTGGAGTCGAGGCATAGCTGCTGGTCTGGGACCAGCACAACTGGGATATTCAGGGTACTGATACAGTTCAGGAGCACCTAATGTCCTTTGGGATTGTAAGCTGACACTTCCGGCTGGCCAACCTGGAGGTGCAGTTCGAGCAAGAGTAGGGTTTACACTTGACACACACACATCAGAGTTCCTCACAATCTTTGGTTCATTCACAGGATTAACATTATAAGGCACATCACAGTACTTGCCATCAAGAGGCAATTTGGTATTTTTTGTTAAAATACTATTCCTGTCCGAAATATTAGCAAAGCTAGAGTCATCATTTAGTTTCGCGGAATTGTATGTAGGCGGCACCATAATACGCTGCATATTTTCTTGGAATGTTTGTCTTGGTGATATGTTTCTTGTTGGATTTTGGTAGGCGGACAGCCTATGGGGGTACTCAGGAGGGCCACGGAAGGCGTTATCTGGACAGGGCCATGGGTCGACGGCCGACTTCTTCAGGTACGCATCATTAGTGGCGGGCGGTGGTACGACACGGTCGGGCCCTATAACGGCACACGGCCGCGAGGTCGGTACATCCACTTTAGCCATCGAGTTTGCTCCGATATCATGATACAACTTATTTCTGTGGCATTCAAGCACTGAATTACTCTGTGCGTATTTGCTTCCATCGTTGTTGTGTTCACTCGAAACAGCGTTGATCCTCAAGTCTTTAGCATCCATTGCCACGGAAACTTGGAATCATGTTCTCAATCAATGTCACCATTTTTTTAACTTTTCAAGGACATAATTTTATTAAAATCAAGTAGTGTTGCAAAGGGCCGACGAAATACGTCCATACTGAAATATAAACAAAATAACAGGTAGTGTAATGACAATCTGTCAAAATACATGCCACAATTGCCACATATGCCTTTAAGTTTTCACATAAAAACACGCTTCTCTTAAAAGGCACATAACAAACACATAAATGTACCTTTTTATCTTCTAAATTTCAAGAAACATCAATACAATTTCCAAGGAAACACCGATTTATTACGTTCCGTACCATTCGACGTCCATTCCAGAAGTTGCATGTTGCCATATAAAAATGAAAAATTGAAAATATAAACAAATTACAGTACGGCAACAGTTGTGCAACGCACCATCGCTTCTTTTTTACGCAAAATACAAACAAATTTCATTAAAAATAATGTTATATTTATAAGTAGAGGAGTTATAGGTGAAAATAAATGATCTTACCCATTATATGGTGAAATATCATGAATAGTATTGATGATTAAATATTAATAAATACCATACAGATTTTCATCCTTCATAGAAATTGATTTCATGTTAAAGAATGATAGTCGGCACTCAATTTATTCCTGCGTAATATTTCTACAAGGCTATTAATTACTTGAAAATTTATTTTGTAGCAATTCAGACTGTAAACTAATGTAAAATAATTTTAAGTTTACTTAGGTTGAACGATTACCTCATTTCGAAGGTTGACAATCCGCAATATGTGACTGCTTACTATTGGCCGGGTCTAGTCGCGGATTACTACATATAAGTAAAGAGAAACACCATAAAATGAGATTTATATTCAGGAAGTAAATTTATGCCTAAAACTAATTATTGATCTTGAACTAATGAAGACTTTGAAGATTACTAAATATATATTTTTGGAGGTGGGAAAAAATTACCAACTAATACCTATGGACGAACAGAAAACCGTCAAATACTACGCTGTCAAGTGTCAAGTAAACTGTCATTAGTAATCTGGCAGGCAGCAGATTACTCCCAATAGAATTTCACTCAATCAATTCATATTCAGATTTCTCATTTCTCATGTCACATGTTATAACAATACGTGTGGGTATTGTTTCAGAAAGAACGATTAAATTAATAATAAATTTACATTATTTGTCGTAGTCAATTCAAGCTAATATGAAATATATATCATTTACTACTATAATCAGCTTAGTATTTGCTGGTTATATTATTAATTCAATATGGACATTGGCTGAAATTTTTCGACCGCCGGAGTGTAGTCGTGGCGAGAGATGTATTACTTCTTATTTAACTGCTAACCCAGTACTTAATTTGGTATTATATACATCACTGAAGCCGCATGCTAGCAATATGGGCTCATCCGCGGAAGCTGTTACAAAAGTCCATACCTCCATGAGCTTTGACTACCGGAACCCTAATCAGATGTAAATATGTGAAAAGATGATCATATTCGAATGTATCTGTTATTAACAAAATTTACATAAAATATATACTTATCTTTTTTATTCAGCGATGTGTTGTTAAAGATACCACGCAAAACCCGGAATAATGGAACTTTATACATGCATGCAGTGATGTTAGAAAACAATCATCTCTATAAGGATTTTGATGAAATTCGTCATACTGAAGCAATCCACACATTTTCTTTAATCACTCATGTTGAACCTCAAGCTGCTACATTCAATCTTTTGAAGGAAAAAGTAAGTCTTTTAGTCATCTCTAACCCTGTGATTAGGGTTAGTTTCTAAGCTAACAAGTGTAAAAATTTTGTTTAAAATTCATCTTACAATGTTTTAATGCATATATAAGAACACACCACACGGCTGTGGTGGCCGAGTGGTTCGAGCAGTTGCCTGCAATGAAAAGGTAGCAAGTTGGAATCCCGACTGTACCAATGAGTTTTTCTGAACTTAAGTACAGTGATTAGTCACACCACAAGCTTTACGGTGAAGGAAAACATCAAGAGGAAACCTGCATACGTCTGAGAAGCAATCCAAAGGCAAAAATAATTGTGCTTGAGTAACAGCGATGGACTTGCCATCTGTCACGTTGGCACCTAATATACCTCTGGCGGATAGTGGGTGTGTGGACACTACCTATACACCTCTGCCCACCCCTTCGGGACCCTTGGGAAGGCGTGAGGATATATTATTATTATAAGGACACTAATAGTTACATACTCAAAACTGTGCCAAAATAAAATATGTTAAGAATGCATTCATATGATATATAGTACATACTTATTACTTTCAGGCAGGAGAAAAAAAGTCACAGAGTAACAATGTTCAACCTTTTGCTCATATTGCAACTGTGATCCCACTCTCCATACTCACAGATGACTTGAACCTTCCCACCACTAACATACCTGAAGAGTTATATCATAGTTTAAGGTATGTCAAAATGTGTGAAATTTTACTGATTAAATTGTTCTTTGAAGAGATTGGGCACCATAAACTCTCCTATTTTGTGGTTGAGTTAGACACTAGACCACTTTCACCTTATGAAGGATTGCAGCCAAATGTTGGATACCCACTGCGCTTGGATAATGTTGTGTTTCTCTCTTAAGTAAGGTTCTCAGAGTGTTCCTCACTAGGAAAAAAGCACTAGGCTGTGTAAAAAGAACTTGTCCTGCCGAAAGTAAGAATATTTCTTGATTATGGTATGAACACAGCCACTTCTGTCGTACTGTTTATTAACAGCCTTTACCTGGATGTTGCTTTTTTATATTACAACCAGGTCCACACTTAGGTCAATTAAGTAATTTAAATTGAACATGAACTTATAAATATAGTATGTTGCTAATAATTTGCCCATCAACACTTCTTATTGCTGCAAATACACTTTGTTCATGTCCCATTGAACATGTGTGTTGCAAGTTCCTATAGGCAAACTACTTATTATTAAACCACTTGTATGTTTGTTTGCACATACAATAGTGTCAATATTTTGTTATATTAGAATAAAACACATATTTTTATCTGTTGTGCAAAGATTGTAAGTTTGAATCCTGACTACCATAGAGTTCTATCCTATTGTGAACTAAACATAGAGAGGAAACCAGTATATGTTTGCGAAGACATAAAAATATTGCTAAGTTCTGCTTGAGTAATGGTTCCTTAGTAATAAATCAATTAACTTTCAGGATAAGAGATAAAAAGTTCCTACCCATATTACAACACAATGTAATCAAATCCAGAATGGCAAATCTCCTGCTACTTAACAGTAGTACCACTGAAGTCAATGTCACTATAAATGTAGCTCCAGCCTCGTATGGCTCATTTCGTATGGGACGACATGTGCGCCTGGCTCTTCAACAGTTGAACACTCTAGGCTTCAGCGAGAAGGATGTTGATGATGTCAAGGGAATATTTGCTGACACAAATCTTTATTTGCTGTCAGCGACTGTCATGATTGCGGCCTGTCATGTAAGTTAAAGGAATACTATATCACGTGAAAAAACTTAAAAACTTACAAACTCATTGTCCCAGTCTACTGTACTGTTGTTTTTCTTACTTATTATCGTGAATTGTCACACTATGAACTGCGTGAGCAATCAGCATAGAGATTGACATTGAGAAGAAGAAAATAGAGCTAAAGCAGACTCCATATCAATATCTGAAATCGAAGTCTCTTATTATGTCTTCTGCACACTCCAAACGTAGGTAGACCTTTGTAAAAAGTGCTTTACATACATATCACTACGCCGAGTTGGGGTAAATTGTGAAGATTAGCATTGGAATTTTATAAATCCGATTTTTGTTTCTACTTCTACATTCTCTAACAAGTTTTTTTTATTTCAGCTTTTATTCGACATATTGGCCTTTAAGAACGACGTGTCGTTCTGGCGTCGACGGCGGTCGCTCGCTGGGCTGTCGGCGCGCTCAGTACTGTGGTGCGCCTTCTCACAGACCGTTATATTCCTTTACCTATTGGATGAAAAGACGTCGCTCTTGGTGCTTCTGCCAGGAGGGATCAGTACCATTATTGAGGTTTGACTTCTATTTATTAAACCCAGAGGGAACATTTTGATTTGGGCTTTATCATAGGAATAAAGTGAATGAAATTGTTAGCCACATATAAGTAACAGCCCCCTTGACAAAATCCCTTTCTGTTCACGCTCACGCTATCCATTGTAGGAATGATATTAGGTGCGGAGAAACGATTGTCATTGCTATACATAGCGTGGTGTGAACAGAAAAGGATTTTATCTAGGGAGGTTTATCACGCAATGCGCATGCATTGATTTGAGCCACACTTTGTGTTCAAGGTCAGAATTATTGATAACATCATACATTAAGGGGAGCGAAATAGAATTGATAATCAAAGTTAGGAATTTATAACAATACCGAGCCCCTTACTTGACTTAGCGTTATAAAGAAATACAAATAACATAAAACAATTGACAGCTATGGAAGGTGACAAAGGTGCTTCGACTTCGTGTGTCGTTCTCTGGGTGGCGCGTTCGGGTTTGGAGGGAGCAGAGCGAGGACGCGGGGGAGAGGTCGACGGCCCTTGCCGATGCTGAGGCTATGCGCTACCTCTCCATGTTGTTGTACCCGCTGTGCATTGCGGGTGCCTTCTACTCTCTGGTGTATGAGCCGCATAAGAGGTGAGTGAGAATATTTTTTTTATACCACTCACGTATCAAGCACATATATACATACATATAATCACGTCTCTTTCCCGTAGGGGTAGGGGTAGGCAGAGACCACTTCTTTCCACTTGCTACGATCCTTACATACTTCTTTCGCTTCGTACACTTTCACTATTCTCTTTATACATGCTCTTCGGTTTTGGGGTACTCTTGACCTGGCCTTTTTTCAAGACGTCCCTGGGTTATATACACCGAGCATAATGCGCGCGCGTTGATGACCCTGCGGGTTTTTATTCAGCTAATCTAGACCAAACCATCAGCTAAACACAATCTTTGCTGTTACCGTTCACACTATCCGATATCTATAATTTGTACGGCAATGACAAGTTTCTTCAATAAGTGATTTTTTATTTTGAGTGCTACGCAAATTATCTATTACTAGCTCTGTCGCACGGTTTCACTCACGTGAAAGTTCATCTTATTGGTAGATTTTTAAATATAATAATATAACCTTTCATCCCCGAAGGGGTAGGCAGAGGTGTATAGGTAATACCCACACACCCACTTTCCGCCAGAGGTATATTAGTTAGAGGTGGTAGATTTTTCTGGTATAAAATATATCCAGCTAATTATTTTCACATTGTCACAAACTTTTATATCTTTAGAGCGACTTATTAATTATTTTATAATATTATAGAGGAAAGATTTGATTGTTTGTTTGTTTGTATTGAATAGGCTCCGAAACTACTGGACCGATTTGAATAATTCTTTCACTTTTGGAAAGCTACATTCGCCCTGAGTGACATAGGCATATATTATCTTTTATAAAAGATCTTAAGTCCACCCGTGCGAAGCGGGGACGGACCGCTAGGTTGTAATATTAGTAGGACTGTCCAGTTTTGGTACAGTGTATTTTTCTCTTTTCAGTTGGTATTCCTGGGCCCTGCACAGTATAGTGAATGGTGTTTATGCATTCGGCTTCCTCTTCATGCTGCCCCAACTATTCGTGAACTACCGCCTCCGCTCTGTGGCTGCGTTGCCGTGGCGTGCGTTCATGTACAAGGCGTTCAATACGTTCATAGACGATGTGTTCGCGTTCATAATAACCATGCCGACTGCTCACCGCGTCGCGTGCTTCAGAGATGACCTGGTCTTCCTTGTTTACCTGTACCAGAGATGGTGAGTCATGTACATTATGTAGAAACTCAAAATACTTGCTTGAAAAATGACGCTGGGCTCGCGGACGATTCGGATTATGAACGGGCTTAATTATTCTACGTTTAATATACTTTAGTAAGTGTAATTTTTTTATGTACAGTAAACTCTCGATTATCCGTGGGCGGTTTATCCGCTTTGCGGATTATCAGCGGTGGCTGTAGGAGGCATTTTTATAAAAAAATAAGGTTTTTTCGTAAATCACAAATTTATTATTATATTATAGATACATATAGATACATATAGTAGTTTTTCATATAGTATGCATAATAACTTATTTAAAGCACTACTTGCGTGTTGTTTTTTAGTGCCTTCGGCCTTTCTTTAGCCATTAACCGACAATTTGGCGGCTTATCCGCAGTATCCACGTCAGTCAATCCCGCGGATAATCGGGAGTTTACTGTAGTTGATTATTTTAAAGCTATTTCAGGGGTGTGTTTTACAATGTTTACAGTTCCAAGTGATGGGTGAATAAAGAAGTTCGTGATTCTTAAGTTTTTTTTTCTTATATTTCAGGCTGTACCCAGTAGACAATTCTCGTCTCGACACGGGGGCGGGAATGGACGAGAGCCCGGAAGAAGTGAAGCCACTCGAGGAAAAGAAAAATAAATAAGTTGTTTTTTATTTTTGACGTAAAGAGGCTATTCAATGAGGTGCTAGTGGCGTACCCTGCCACCTGCTGCGACACTTTCAATAGGTTTAGTAATTTTATTTATTCATAGACAATATAGTTTAAAAAGAAAACAATACTTGTGATTCACCAAAGCTTTTGCAAATCGAGGCATCAAATAATTAATGTTGAATTTATTTCATATCTGTAATTTTTTTATTGGCTGTGTACTATTCCGAGTTTGTTGTTAATTATGTATTGTAATAAAGTATTTGACATTTTGTTTTTAGAAGAAATGGACTGACAGGAAACATTTAATTTCATAGAATATTGTAAATGCGAAAGTTTGCGAGTATGTATGAATGGATATTTGTTACTCATTCACGCGTGAACGGCTGAACGGAATTGAATGAAATTTGGGTCAGAGATAGATTATTTACTGGTTTAACTCATAGGATATATTTTGTTCCCAAAATAAATCTTGAGAAAATTATACTAATGAAACCGATTATTAAGCGGGTTAAACCGCGGGCACATCTTGTTTATTAATATAGGAATCTCATATACTACAAAACAAGTGCTGTGACCAAAAGAAAGTTGTTGTTCCAACAAAAATCTGTGCTCTATTATCTTGTCAACTGTCAAAATAGTAATGTCATTCTGGTAATGTAATTTCTTGATTATGTCACCGCGGGCTTATTGCGATATATATAGGTGTGTGGGTATTACCTATACACCTCTGCCTACCCCTTCGGGGACCCTTGTGGGAAGGCGTGAGGATATATATTATTATTACATAATATATTTAGTTGTGTATTAAGATTCGATTTCTTTTGTATAGAAAATCACGAGGCTATTGGTACATTTGCTTTGTCTTTTTTCGTTTTGTGTTCGTTTTTGTTAGCGTGCAAATAATGTCTCAATCGGGTGACATTAAACTAAGTCTAAATTTGCTTGTAGCTCTGGTTAATTGGTGGAACTTTATCACCGTAATTTTTTTTTGTATTGTTGTATCGCGAGTTAGGGAGCCGGGCTGGTCTGGTGAGATCACCGTACAATGTGTACTCTTACCTATATATATTTAAAGTCGTGTATAAAATTGTGACTGAGGGTCGTGGAAAGCCACGTCACGTTGGCATTTAAATATATTTATGGTGATAAGAGAGTCAAAATATCTCCTTAAACCCGTTTGGGACCATTGTGGGGAGGATTTATTCTATGTAAAAAAAAAAATGAATCGTATCCACGAAGACGCCCCAATTTTCGTTCTTATAGTTTATAGTGTAAGTGTGCAACCTTCCACTAATGTTTAAGTATTATCCGTACACATTAATTACCTATGAGTGCACACACACACTACAATTAATAGACTCGGGTCATACTCCCGGCATACCGCGACACCGAGATGCGACGCGAGAATAAAAATTTGTGGGGCGCGTCTTCGTGAATCGCACTGTCTCTACTACACTTACGTACACATGTGGCCTGTACGTATAAAAATGGCGAAAGCATGCACTTACTATATGCTTCTATTAATTCTTATCGCTCTCATGATGTGTTTGTGTTTTGTGAATGGTTGAATGATTCCACGATTAATGACTAGAATTTTGGTATTTCATATTATTGGAAATTAATAAATACATATGTGTGTGTTACGTGTAAAAGCAATAATTAGGTTAATTATCCATGGCTATTTTGTACGCGGTGTCACAAATTTTAATAATATATAATATAAATGAATAGTAAGAAAATATTTTTTGTTATCTTCGTTTGCTCCCGAAAGAAACCTTCATACGGTATTAAAATTATGCATTTTTCAGAGCAGCTACTTACAAATTATTAATATTTTATTAATGTAAATATTTACGGTTTAGTGGTATATAAATAATATTTTAAAATCATATACCACTAAATTGGTAAAAAAATCATCCGGGTATGGTAAGCGGTTACCGCCGCTGAATTTTACGTTTCATATTAAGATTCTAAGTTTTTCACATTCCATTAGGTAAAATTATCGTATATTTTTTTAAGGGATTTTGATTATTAGTGATAATAGATCCATTCCACATTGACCCTCTTTATTATTAATTAAAGAGGGTACTGTAGTACTCTAGTACTACAGTAGTGTAGTACTCTTGTATGTTATTTCAAAACAGTTGTAACTGTAATAACATACAATTTTAGACGGTTATGTTAGGGTTTTATCTTGGAGAAATAATGCGCTGTAAAAATGCAATTACTTTTAAACAACGAACATCGTATATAAGTTTGGCTTACGCTACATTGTCTACAACTTTATTTCCCTACGAAATTCGGTATACGTTAAGGCTAACGAGTATGAAACTTCTTCGTGATCCTTCCCTTTTGATAGCTCAATCTCTTGATCTCCCTTCTAAATGTATAGACCAATAGGACAACCATTGATCAATACAGTTAGAAGGGAGATCAAGAGATTGCGCTAGAGGCAAATGAATGAGGAGAACCCATTAGGGACGCCGCCGACCCCAATCTTTTATTTATTTATTTATTTATTTATATAAGATGCCAACAGTTAACACATTTAAAAAGATGTAGGTATCAATACATAATATATAGTTTTTAGTTGAATGCTTAACCAATTACAGGCAAATACAACATTTACCAACATGAAGTAATAGCTATGAATATATCTAGGATGCGTGGATATAATATCGACGGTTTATCTTAGTATGTACTTGATTGAGAGTATAAATAATTAATACAAGATAAAATTACTACTTACTAACTAAACAACAGAGTACAACTATAACTATCTTAAACGAAACTGTACTAAAATGAATAACTAAAATTATGAAACTGTAGGTACGGCACTTCAAAAGTACGTTTTAAATTCTTAATTGGCCATTAAATACGTTAGTCTCTCATTCCGTTACAATACTGTAAGTTATGCATTTTTCATAAAAAAAATTAATACCATATACTCGTCAAATTATTCCTTCAGACAACGAGCTATTTTTCTAGGTATTGATGCAAAACATTATTTTGATTCTGTTCTTATTAACACGTAAGAATTTATCGTAACGAACACTAAGTAATGCTATTTACTCATATATGTACATATACAGGATGGCTCGGAAAATGGGACAATTGCAAGAAAATTTTATACAAAGAAAGGAAGCAAATGAAAAAAAAAACTAAATTCACTTTTTAATTTAACCTTATTTTTGCATTAAATTCTGCTGTAACGATAAAGTTATAATGTGGAATCTAACATCTGATTAATAGTTAAAAACATTAAACCATGTATCGGAGTAAATATTACACACACTTTTATAATTTTGTCATTTTGTTATCTTTAGAGCTATTTGATTCATCTAAAAAACAACTGTTCTATTTTCTGATATAACCTGTATAGTATTATATAATATCTTTATACATCCTGTAATAACTTGTAAAACGGTGTGAATTGAATGATGTAAATGTTTCCTTTTCAGACAGCTGAGTAGTATTTTGTTCTATACAATGGTTGCTATTTTATATTTTAATAAATGCATTATATGATTTTTTTGATTTCATTTTCTCTACGATAAATCAAATAATACAATTTTACTTCATAAAAACCAGTCTATAAACTCATCCTACTAAAATATATGTAGGTACATGCCATTTCAAGACCATTTCTCCTATACCTTTCACGCGGATCTTTTTTTACCCTTCTTTTCCCACGATACATGAGGATGAGCTCTGAAAGTGCCTGTACGATTCGTTTTATTCGATTTGATTCACAAACCTGTATACGTGAATATTACTTATTGAATTTGAACGCTGCGAAATAAAAAAATAAGTTTCTGTGAAACCGCAAGTATTTTCAGTTAGTATAATATCTCCGGCGAAAAGATTATTGCTACATTTCTGCCTACCCCACTCTGAGACATACAATCTAAGGATAGTATAACTACCAAAGAAATCAAATTTTACGCGGGTGATACCGCGACGCACAACTAGTATTTAAATAAAGTAAGACGAGCAGTATCTACACAAGTTTATACATTTAAAGGAAATATATTGCTGTTGTAAGAACTTTGAAATTTAGGTGAGTTAGGCATAGTTACAAAAACTAAGCCACTTAACATTGCCGTCAACCGGTTACCGCTTAAATATACCTAGATAAAAAACAATCTTACGACGTCATCTAGAGATGTGTACACAACACACACAAACAAAATCCGATCGACGGCCTTGACTGATGATGGCAACTCAACGTATAAAAATAGTATGTGAGAGATGTCTCCGAAATTAGGGGATCCCTCAGTAATCAATATTGGACTGTATAACACGAGTAATACAGTCTAATACAAAAAAGTAAGGGTCACAAACAGTATTTTAGTCAATATAATATTACCAATACAATATAATAGTATGAAAATTTACTTAGAAAACGTGCACTTATTGTATAGATAATCATTATCTCTGAGTTACAGTGAGATAATTGTTGTCGTAAGCTGGAATTATGATTATAGAGTTGGTAGGTATTATAGAGTAGTTCAGCGGCGACACTGACCACGCGTGTTTGATTGGTACAACAGAAAGGACCTTCAATTTGCCGGAGTTGGTGCTTGTTATGATACTATTGCTTATTTATGTAATAGTACAACTCTGTTCGGAAGAGATGGATATATTTGACGTGCTCCTTCAAGCTGGATTGGTTACCGCAGCTCTGGTAACCTACCTGATATTTATAAGAAAACCATCGGTTAATACTGGTAACTATCGTAATCCAGGTATGTTACATATATTATTTATAGTTAAATTATATATTTGACGTTCACTTTCAACCTAGTTTAGACCTCCTAGCTTTAGTAACTAACTGATATTTGTACGAAATTCTTCGGTTGATTAGCTGCCTATTGGCATTTACCGATACTAAATAATCTCAATATCAATCTCGAGGTATCCCATATAAATAGATTACGTATATAATAGGACTCATTTTATCTATAAAATTGTTTGATAAAGTGGGTTTACTTGGGCTTCACTGCGATTACTCACTGCGACTGGATTTAATATACGAGATTGAATCGTTGTCAAATTATTTAAAAACACTAGCAATACCAAGTTATCGTAAGATGCTAACATTATGATAGATTGGTATTGCTATAAAAAATTAAAATAAATAGTGCCCCTTTCGCATTGTTCAATGATTATGGCAACATCACTAAGTAAATTTCCGGTTCTGTATTAAATACTTTCATTTTGAATTGAAAACTCTTTAAATAGTTTTGAATTGTTTATGGGTCTTGCTTTCCCTTGACGACGTGAGTGAAATCGAAATATATCTGATATGAGATTAATTACTGAGGTTGTCAAGTCACTGTTGATAACAGCAACACATGCTCGATAGTCTGCGATTAGATTAGAGTCTTACTAGAGTTAATACATGAAAACTTATGACAATGGATAAATACTAATACAACTAGACAATTGTACAATAGTCCCAAACCAAACACAGATTGTACTATGGGAACAAGATAACGGTATAGATAATGCTACATAAAACAATACACAAGTGAAGTGTATGTCCAATATTTGCACTAGATCGTCGAACGAAATATCTTCGACCTTATTGGAGTGCACTACATTACTTAATAGGTAGATGGAATGTATCGCCGAATAGATGCGTCAACAGAAGCACTTACTATCCTCTAGAACTTTATTTAACTTGACAAACTGCAAATGACTATACAATATTTCCCATTCTTGGGAATTATGGTCAAAAGATATAAGATTACCTACCTACGAAATTGACCATAATATAAATAGCTGCGAATATATTATGGACGCGTGGGTGGGAATGTATCCCATCCACGTCGCCAGTGAAAAGTCTATGAATTGCAAGCAAAAGAAAACAAGTTAGTGTCCCGTAAAAGAACTCGTGTAATGAATGGGCTATTATATCAATTGTTTTTGTGATGACATTTTAATTTCGCGCCATGATCAATCTATGGCGCGTGCCAATTTTACTTGTTATTACTCTCTACACTACTTACTCTTAGTATAAAACGAAGTCGCCGTTTATGCGCTTATATTTTTTAAATAAATTTAATGCGGCTTTCATGCAATGAAGGTTTATATGTAGGCTATGTTTAATATTGTACACCTCTGCCAACCCCTTTGGAGACCCTTGTGAGAAGGCGTGAAGATACTGGCTTACTTATATTGTACTACACAAGGGCGCGGAGTATCCTATATCTGAATTTACATGAATGAATTTCAGAGTACCTACAGATGACCTACAGCTATTATCCGTATATTTTCTCTAGGTTGGAATCACCCTTTGAAATTGCTTTGGGCTCGGTATGCGGTGCGTCAATGGAAGAGTAAATTACGTAAAGCAAAGCGGGGCGAGAAACCCCGCGACGG
>JACCPG010004747.1:0-26667 GCA_016069955.1 Drepana arcuata | reverse complement strand
GGCCAGGCTGATCCCTACGCTATTATTTAAGACAACTTTGAAAGCTGGCCACTAATAATAATTGCACGTTACAGTTAGGTTACAATTTTTAAATATGGAACGGATCTTGATTCCGAATTCGAATGTGTTGCAGGTAAATGGTGTCCGTCGCGGCGCGAGTGGTCGTCGCCGCCGGACGTGGCGCGGCGGGTATACTCGTCGGTGTTCCTGGGCAGCCCGGGTGAGTACCCAGGTAATACGGCCGGCGGGCGCACGCAGGGTTCATTATTGCCGGTGACTTGAACTGACACAAAAACTAATTCTCTTTTCAAATTTTAGCTTTGTTCGTCAAAGATGACAGCTGTTAAATTTGGATTTCAATTTAGAACTATTAAAAATTATTACCTACTAGCTACATTTACATCTATTCGAGCACATTTTCTTGATGCCCAAAACTATATTTGCTAATGCACTTATTGTTCATGCTTCACATTTTCCTTAAGAGGAAGAATATTGAAATTTTTTATGGGCTTTTAAAACATTTTATTTAGTTGCAACAAGTTAGTACAAGTCACTGGCAGTTTTTCAAGTTGTTTTTTTTTATTATTTTCAAATCGTGTCTAGTAATCTCGTGATGTATATATTAAGTTAAGTACACGTGTGTTGTAACGTAACGGTGTGGAGCCCAGAGCCGACGGCTGCGTCATAAAGAGAAATGTGGTTCGATCCATCACGAGCTCGGCAGTGACGCGGCCGCGTTGGATATCTTACACAAGGTCAATGGATAAACACACCTAGTCTACCTACTTCAAATATTTACGTAACGAGAAGAGTACAGAACAGTATTTCAATTACGTCCGTGGAAAAAATATGGGTAAAAATGTTTCACATCTGGCAACATTATGTGGCGTGTTCCAAATTCCCGTTTGAATTTTTGAAAAATGACACCGACCGTTCGTTGACAGTCGAATCGATGTCTCATAATGAACTGACGAAAAAGTGGCCAGTGTTTTGATCTCTGTGAGTATGGCAATAATAATAGTGTGCTCGAGTCGATTGTATCGAGTATTCGAGTGGAGCGCGCACGCACTCGATGTGACAGCCCATCGATCATCCGTGTTATCGTTCCGACGATCTGGTGTCATCTCGATGCAAGGTCGTGGAAAATATATCGCGTAAACCTAATAAAAATCTATAAATTCTTATTCTATCAGATAGTAGTTTAATAAAACAACATGACCACACTAAATATATATATTTTTATTTTCCATCCATTCCATTCACGCGCCGAGTCTCTCACTGGGCAGGCAGAGTAGAGCTTCAATTCTCTCTAGACTAACCAGACCTTGCTTCTTCTAAATTCTTGACGTTACGAACGTTGAGTATTTACAATTTTTTTTCAACAAAAGCTGTTACTGCTGAAAGTATAATTATTATACATAAAAAAATAAAAAATTTAAAAACCTGTGATCCAACTCCCTAATTACCAAAACAAACTGCAATTCGGATCAGACTGCGCCATCTATCGTAGCATGCGTTGGACTAAAGTCTCTCCGCGCGGCCGTAGACGCAAATTAATCGCTACGCCTCGGAACATAAAGCTACAATTACCGCAACAACGAAATGCACTTGCATCGTTATGGCGCCGATATGGCAGCGCTGAATATCCATTTCAGTCGCGCGCGTTCATTGACACGCATCTGTCCCTCTCTTGTTCTATCACGTCAGCGGCAGTGCACGTTTCCATTACACTATATCAATTACCGAGCTTCTTCACACGATATTTTAATTATTATGATCTTAAAATTTTTACTAAATATATTTCATTTGCCAAAAAAACACACTGCACGATAGAAAAGTATTATAAAAACAGTGAAAGAAATGGAATCAGAAGAAAACTCAGTCAATTTATTCGGGACCTCGTTACAATTCCGATTTCTATCTAACGTTTCGAATGAACGCTGCCGAAGACGGATTAACCGTGGATAGAGGCAATGGAACGCCAACAAAAAGCGCGCCAGAAAGAGATGCTCCAAGTCTATCGATTCCGTCTTCGGCAAGCAAGGATTCGCCGGCCGCGAGCGAGCGCGCGCGATCGCGTCTTTACGACGTGCGAGGGAGATAAAACAATTCCTTATGTCCCTGTTCTTAAGTCGTTGGCGCGTTCAAAATGGCACTTTACACGCAGACATTAAGGTCGCAGTTTCATTGTTATGATGCGATATTGACGAGTGCGACCCATCGGAGCGGAATGTTATAACTTCATTTCGCTAGGGGTTTGATTAGATCCTTGTGTGGTAAAAAATAAGGTCGCTGATAGCTTGGCGTGTAAAGGCGGGTAGGTACGGGTGGAAGCGCGCTTGCGTTGCTATGGCGACGGTGTGGAATGTCCGACGGAGCGGGGTTGCCTCAACGCAGTTTTTACCTAAATTAGGAGCAAAAACAGATCTTTCCAATTATTGCTTATGGATGTGTCGGAGTAGGTATACAGCTCAATTTGAGCCAAGCGTTGTTCACGGCTTTAACACTTACTATTGTGTCGTTGGAGGATAGAGTCGCTATGGAGGTTTGTTATATTCTCATTGAAACAGGGAAAATATTCTTGTAGATTTTTTTTTTGAATCTTTACTGTCAAGAGTCAAACAAGGCTCTGTATAATATATATGTATATGTTGGTACTTTACCGAGCAGAACGATTATGACAGTGCGACAGAGATGGCCGTCGATAGGCGAGGCGGGTGAATTGCTCAATTTGTGCGCGGCCCTTCGCAAAAATCCAATGAGATCTATCGCCGTGTCCGCAAATTAGAGAGGAATCGTTGTTCGTTAGCGACCTGCTCCAGAACAAAGGGCCTAACCGCCACTTTGTGTTTCTCGACATTGACTCATGTGTCTGCATTTATAAGGGTTAAGCCATCAGCACGGCGTAAGGCCTAATCTTCATCTTGGCCAGTCAAAGCGCGCCGCCAGAGCGATGCATTTCGTATTGCAGTCTCGACGCTCATTTCACTGCACACACTATTTGCCTTAACAAAGAGGTTATACTTTTGGAATAGACGCGTAAGTCTTCTAGTTGAGTTTAAATTCCATGAAAAATGCCCAAAGACCAAAATTAGTTTATGGCACGTTACAAACCAGAGAACATACTTATAATTTCCATTCTTATAGAGCTGATGGTTAAGAGACATATAGAGTTATGAATGTGGACGAAACGAAAGAGGTTTTAAGTCTTCAGAGAGTTGACGCTATACCATCTGCCTACCCCGAGAAGGACTCGACGTAATGATATATAAGTAACACATTAGGCGCCTTTGATTAGGAATTGGTGATTCCATTGGACCTCTGCGGGGATGGTAGAAATGCCAGACCATAACCAGTCTAAGCTGCATCGCTAAATTGCCTAGAAAGTTCGTCAGTTCTAACCCACTAGTGAACAAGTTGAAACTAAGATCGCGTGAAATGCGCCTTCATTACACTGGACAGCGACCCGGTCTTATATTGCTTATATACTTATACATCTTATATACTCTTATGGTCTATCAACGTTACATAGATGCTGACTTTCGCAGATGAGATAGCGCAAATTTCTACAAAACCAGTTCTTCCCAGGCTGAGTTACTCTCGGCTCTTGAGCAATTTAAATAGCTTGACCGTGATTCGCTGTGGCGTCTAAATGAGCGTGAAAACGTTGTTTTGTTGCTATTTGTTATCGATACGGGTTTTTCTACCTATAGAGAGAGTCCTTGTTAAAAAGCCGTGGTGGCCGAGTGGTTCGAGCAGTTGCCTGCGACGCAAAGGTCGCAAGTTCGAATCCCGACTGTACCAATGAGTTTTTCTGAACTTAAGTACAGTGATTAGTCACACCACGAGCTTTACGGTGAAGGAAAACATCGAGAGGAAACCTGCATACGTCTGAGAAGAAATTCAAAGGCGTATGTATAGTCGTGCTTGAGTAACGGCGATGGACTCGCCATCTGTCACGTTGGCACCTAATATACCTCTGGCGGAAAGTGGGTGTGTGGGTATTACCCATACACCTCTGCCTACCCCTTCGGGGACCCTTGTGGGAAGGCGTGAGGATATTTATTTATTTTTATTTTTTTAGTCCTTGTTTGGATACTTGGTGCAACGTGATATGCTTTATCAAGAGTTGTCTTAGTAAACCCACATTTCAGGAGCTTTAAAATCTATATATAAGATTTTTTTAGATATTATCTCCCTTGTCTTCCCTCTGTCTTCACACCAACTTTCCGCCGAAGATATGTATTAGGTGCCAACGTGACAGATGGCGAGTCCATCGCCGTTACTCTAGCACGACTTTACATACGCCTTTGAATTTCTTCTCAAATGTATGCTGGTTTCTTCTCGATGTTTTCCTTCACCGTAAAGCTCGTGGTGTGACTAATCACTTAAGTTAAAAGTGTATGTAAAGACGACATCGTAGTTCTAAGCATGATTAATCAATCGAATGGATGTTTTGATGACACCTTTATTAATGGTCGTAAGTGGTGTGTGCCGCATACCAGTAGCTTCTCAACATCTCTCATACTTTCGAAAATTTAAGGAACTGGAAGACAAGAAACTGGTTCCAAAGGAGTTTCCTTCCACGGACGCTCAGGCTGTGGAATGAGCTCCCCGTTGAGGTTTTCCCTGGAGAGTACAGCATGGAGTTCTTCAAGAAGGGTGCGAAGAGTTTCCTGCAGGGGCGGCCACGCGCGAGTGAGACCCCTGATGTTGCAAGCGTCCATAGACGTCGGTAACCGCTTACCATCAGGCGGGCCGTATGCATGTTTACCACCCAAGTGGTATAAAAAAAACTCCTTCGCGCCCGATCCACCGTGCCTGCCGACGGTACATCAGTCACGCGACCGGCGAATCAATAGTCATGTAACCGTTCGGAAATCAGTTGATTTTTATGAAACTATTCATGTTGATCAAGTCGTAAATGGTACATTCGTTAAATGGTGCCTACATTCAGTAGACACGGTAACTCAATAAACGCAACGTTTACGGAACTCGCAGGAACGTCGCGTCGTAAAACCGCCGTAAAACTGGCAATATTAGTAACGAGTATCCATTCGGCTGATGTCTACTTAAGAGACGTAGAGGAACTGTCACAAGCTGACGTGTCGCACGAGTTACAAACAAACTCTGATTATGGGTGGGTAAAAACACCATCTTAAATAAAGAGGAGTGAAGGAAAGCGAGTGATTGGAACGTGTCGAAGCCACAATTCCATATTGTAAGTTAAAGATCTCTCTCATAATGGTGGCTCGTAGTCTTAAGCTCGTTTCTCTTAAAATTGCTGTACCACTTCGGTCCCACGGTGGTCCGTCGCGTGCGACTGCAATTTGTACCGCAGGTATTCATGTTGTACGACCCTCGACCCGCCGGTGCGCGATTATATGCTAATATACGAATAAACTGGCTTTTACGTAACCAACTCGCAGTGTTCTTCATAATTTGTTAACGGTATTAAACTCTGTAGGCATATTGGGCACGCAGGCTACCTATAGATAGCTCGCTGGTATAATGTTGTACTAAACGTACAGTCAGAAGCATAGCCGCGGCAGAGGCTTGCGGAAGCGACTAGCGCTATGTAGGCAGGAGGCGCGGAGGCTATCGGCTGCGTCGACTCGGTGGGTGCACCGGCACACCCACGTCTTCATTAAAAGCACACCTTATCGGCAAAATCGATCTCCCGTCGAACAATGAAACGCGTCGAAACAAAAACCGGCCGACCGGTAAACGAATACGAGAAACGTAATCGGGGCAAACGTCGCACCGAATAAAATAAAACCTCAATCAAAAATCCAAAGGCATTCGGTATCATAACCGAGCTGGTGCGTCGACCCGGCTCCGAGCAACACGAGCACACGAGCCAGGCTACACGCCCGCCGCGGCAAACAAAACAAAACTATAATAATGTAACGCACTAAGTATCCGTCTTAAAAATACGCTGGGTCTCAGTGCGCGCGTCGCGGCCGGCGGGGCGGGGAGTGGGGCAAACCGGACCCTGCGCCCGGGGCCGAGGGTCGAGAGTGGCGCGGCGCGGGGCGGCAGTGATGGATGGCCCAATCAGGCGGCGGGCGCTAATCGAGCCTCGCACACACGCACAGCGCCGACACCCGCCGGTGTCGCTGCACGCAAAATCGCATCCCAAACCTCGCTAGGCACATAAACACCGACCGGCCCTGGAAAATCGATGAAAAACAGCCGACACGACAGAGCCGTGGGGCGGTGGGCAAACAAAACGGGCCTTCGCCCGATGAGTAACGCCGTATTTACGTCTATATCCGGGTGCCGGATCGATAGCCGCCAACTGTTGTAAACAACCGTACGGGAAAAAACGGCGAGTGGCCCGCGGGGCTATTAACAGCCACGTGACTAATTTGGGAGCTGTCACGGCCAGCGCCGGGGCACGTGTGGTGTGGGACCGCTCTAGGTCCGCGGCCCGCGACACTATTGGCAGGCACAACAATTGACTCGTTAGCCGACCCCGCGGCCGATGCGATTCCGTCGAATTTGAACTTCAATCACCTGCTACAAAAACACGGAGATAGATCACGAGGAACGATTAATTATGTCTCCTCGGCCGACGAAAAGGATCCTTATAAATCAACGGACATAGCATTTTATCCTTAAGAGACCTTTCTCCGACTAATCCCGACAGAATTGAAACGAATCTAATGAAACGGGAATACGCCGAGTGAGGGAGATAACAAACGCAGCGCTACATCGAGATGGCCCACAATCATTTTAACTTTTTTCCATCGTTCGCTCTCGACTCGTATTTTTTATTATTTTTAATTCTGTCTCTGGACTTGTGTGCCTTTTTTCTTATTTTTTGTTGCTTTTCATAAATATTTTAAAATCGGATTCATTCGGGGACAACCGAAGCGAATGGATTAGGATTTAGATATTTTCGGGCCGCGTAATTTATGCCCCTCTTTGTCGAGATATGAATAACGAGCGGGATGACTCCTCCTGCTCACCATGGGCGACTTTAATATCCACCTCACTATCACATAGGTCTGCTTCCTCAATAATTGAATGATGTTTGCTTTTATACATACTCAATCATTCTACATTCTAGTGACCATCCAGTCCAGTTAGCATCCTTACATTTCTAGCTGAGGACTCATTCTCAATGCGATCCAATTTAAATCAAATTGCGTATAGATTCCAGAGTAAACGGTCATAAACCACCTGGCATTTCAAAAATGTGGCCCGTTAAAACGAAATTATTAAAGTTTCTAACAAAAAAGGGTCAAGCCAATGATTTACCGACGTCAATTTTGACAGCTCATAGTTTTGTTACAGCAAAATTATAGTAATTTGATAAAACACCATCTACTCAAAGTGAACGCAAGTGGTTAGAGGATTATTGTAAGGTGCATGATTATGATAGGCCAAGGAAATATGTTAGGAATTTGTTGTCGACGAGGGGTGCCTATTCTTTTACGGTAGCTTTGCTTTTAGATTTATTGAGTAATGATTGTAGGGTTTACGAGAGCCGACCAACTAAAGGGCTATGATGACAAGGATAGTTTTCAATGAGTAGGTTTCTAAGCAGTACTACCTGCTGTCTATAGTCTATTGTAAACCGATATTGGCACTAAATTGAAGTTATAATCTATCCTTAAAAGGCTAAGATCACACTTCCCGACGGAAGGTTTAAAAATTTCCCGCCTCCATTTAAACCGTACCTAGTAATTCTGTCTCAAAATGGTTTGGTTTTAATTTCGTAGATTCCTAAATAATTTTGGGAAATTTAGGATTATGATGGCAATTGACACCGGGTCATGTCGCTCGATGGCCGCCCACTCAGCCGCAAGGCCGCCGGTGGTAGTCGGAATACTTGTTTCGCCCAAGATACCTACTTGGCCCGATCAGGCTCCGTCGGCCCACACGGACATCGCAAAGCCCCGCAGCTTTTTGCCAGCGATATTTTTGCATCAAAATACAGGCAACTTTTTATTCATAAGCGGCCATTTCAACCGTACGAAAATAATAATGAGTCGGTTATAAAAATCGCGAATTTATACGTTCCTTGCGCTGGCGACTTTAATATGATCTCTTATATTCCTATCAAATAAACTCTGAGATGGGAAATTATGCGTCCCGTACGCATGCCGGCCCGATCACAATAAAAACGGGGATTTGACAAGATTAAAATTGTAATTCAAGTTATTTCTGACATGCGTCTTATTGCATTTTCGCTACAGTCTGTGCTCGTTTTATTGCAGCGTCGCGCGAAGATCCGATACGCGACGTAATCCGCACACTAAATTTAACTTAAAATGAAAAGTATTTAAGATGCATATTGAGACGCACAATCATAATTACATTAAAATACACTTTGGAGAGGCCAATCCTTGGCCCGGAGACTGTCGCGGTGAATAATACGACTAAGATCCAACCAAAAAACAACAATAAATATTGACACTTGCATAAAGCGCACTCAGTCCACTTTAACACTTCGGATTAAAAAGAAAAAAGTGTCATGGCCGCCTTCGCTTTCCCGCCTCGCTGTCAATATCCATTCTACTCGTCCAAAGCTACAATAAAAATGCGAGACGGCTTAAGCTAATAATTGTTAAATAATGTCGTCACACGGGAATCGGGGATTATTTCACAAGCGAATTGTCACTTATTGGAAAATAAAAATGGTGAATATGAAATTTTGAAAATGCCTTTAGATAGAAATTGCTTGTGAAACAACCAACCAATTTAAGTGCAAGTCTGTGTTGGGTGCATGTTATTTTCCCACAATTGGGTGGAATCGGTGTTAACTGGCAACACCGACCATCGCCGCCGCCATTACTGGAGATTACCTCTAATGTAATGTGTCGGTGATTTGAAATAATCACGCAGATTACAGAGACGTGGCCGTTGTAACTATTTAATCAACATATTTATATAGATACGCTAGTTTATGGTATTTGTCGATAGAATAATGTACCCACAGACAACGCGGGCATTATCAAATCTAAATTATTAATATTATAGACTAGTATCCGATTCGAAAAAATAATTTTCGTCATTTTTTTTATACCACACGGGTGGCAATCAAGCATGCGGTCCGCCTGATGGGACAGATGACAAGTAATATTGAATAAGAAGCACAACGAATGATAGGTTGGAGAAGTATCTCAGGCGCGTCTGATAAACGACACAGCACAAATATGCTTAGCCACTACGCTAGGCAAAGGAATGATTGTCGACCACATGTTAAATTATAGCACCGCAGCGTTGCGGCGACTCGTTAGCCGTACGTAAAGAGTGCAAATAAACTGTGACGCGAACGATAAAGCAAGCACTAACAAGCGCTGTGGTCGGTAACCGCAACGCGTTTTGTCGCCGGAACACTAGGCTCCTTCGTAATGCTCGTCTGACTCAATAGTTAGTCGAATTACAGCTTGGAATAGGCTGAATGGAGTGCAAATCGATTTGTTGGAAGTACCCGCTACTCACCGAGAGATGGCGCTTATGAGTCGTAGATCCATAGTCAATAGTTGTCTAGTTAGGTAGTTACCTAACTAGACAAATATTGACTATGGATATGAGTAATAGTGCTTAAGTTGTCTGCCAGCCGTTTCGGGGTAGGAATAACAAACAGACATAAAATTATTTCATTTTACTAATGGATACATATTTATACTAACTAAAATACATACCTATTATTTTTTAAATTATAGTTTAATATCTTGTCTAGGATCTTCATGTCCTTTCAAGATGGTCGCGAAGACCATAATCCTCGCGCCCCGGAAATAATTGCTCTAGATGTACCAGGAAATTAAACGAGATCTAGTTACACGCTTTCATCTTAGGTCGTATCACGAAGAGCGCCAGACCTCATCGTCCATATATGCCTCTTCATAAATGATCACCAATTTAGATTCCTCTAAGCGGTCCCATACTATTGTTTCCTCTGCTTCTTTTACCACAAGATTAACATAAGTATGTCTTAAGTAATTATTGCTTTCAAACCTCTAGGGTTTGTTTTCTAAACTTAAATACAGTGATTTATCACACCACGAGCTTGTCTAGGATCTTCATGTCCTTTCAAGATGGTCGCGAAGACCATAATCCTCGCGCCCCGGAAATAATTGCTCTAGATCTACCAGGAAAACATAACAATATAAACTGGTTATAATGCATTCCATATTCCGGGTTCGTAATTGAACATCGTATGTAAATGCGGCGCGCGCCCGCCATCTCTTTAATATTTATACAGCCCTGGTACTTGTCTGCGACGCGAGCAGGTGCCTGCCCTATTTATGTTGTTGTTTACACGTCTTGTTACCCGCGTAGGTATCGGTATCCTATACTCATTATTTCCTTCTAGAACAAAATAATAAATTAAAAAAAAACTCATAAATAAAAAATAAAATGCTCTAGGCCGTATGGCGAAACACCTTTGCTCATAAGGGTGGTATCGGCTCGACGATCTAACCGTAAACCTGCGTTTCGTCGAACACAACGGTTCGAGTTCGCGAACATAAAATAAATAACATTGGAGAGATTATCTCAATCCCGTCGCTAACATTGTCAAATCTCATCTAACATGTTACCGTTTCGCCGAAGTGTTTGTGCATCATTACACGGGTCCCATAAATCTCTATGATTCCGCATAAATTTACATTTTAACGGGCGTTGTCCATGGCATTCCGTCGAAAACATTTAGCCGTCAATAAAATTAGAACAAAAGCGTCGACACCAACTAAGCGACCGCAGCCTCTCCCGGCATAAAATGACTTTAACACTCCTCCAAAGTGCCAACAAAGTGCATAAATAACTAAGAAGTTCCGATAAAATATAACATGGAAATATTTAAAGCAAAATTCTATTCTATAGAATCTTTTAACTAAAAAATGTGTTCTGTGCTTTGAAATTCGAATAATTTTCCGCCAGCCAACTTAAAAAGAAGAGGCTGAATCTCTCTTTCCAAAGTACTAAAATGATACACAATAATAAAAAAAGATAATCATTTTAGTACCTACGTCTTGGCTGTCAAAGCGCACGCGTCATACCGTGCTGATAGTTGGCAATGTTCGGACGTTACGCACTTGTCGCGGTGACGTGACGTTCAATTAGCGGCCACGGACACACTGTCGTCCGTAATTAAAAATAACCGAGCGAGGCGCGGTGCTTACATTTTTCAACAGCAACAGTCTAGGGCACAGAATATGCCTGTGGGTTGTCGACCATTTTACAACGCCCTGATAACCTAATTAAACGAGATCTAGTTACACGCTTTCATCTGAGGTCGTATCACGAAGAAACCCAGACCTCATCATCCATATATGCCTCTTCATAAATGATCACCAATTTAGATTCCTCTAAGCGGTCCCATACTATTGTTTCCTCTGCTTCTTTTACCACAAGATTAACATAAGTATGTCTTAATTATAGTAAATATTAAAATAAGTATGTCCAAAGTAATTATTGCTTTCAAACCTCTAGGGTTTGTTTTTCTAAACTTAAGTACAGTGATTTATCACACCACGAGCTTGACGGTGAAGGAAATCATCGAGAGGAAACCTAACATTTGACTAAGGAATGTGTAAGTCGTATGTACAGTCTGACAGACGTTGACAGACTCGCCACCGCTTGTGGGATGAAGATATAATATAGGTAATTAGACTCAGGGCGAAAATGAGAGCCTTTAGCTAGAACTCTTCACACGAAGCTAAACCTAGGTAATTTGAGATTACAGTTTTCGAAACACGTTTTTCTTAACACATACACAGAGTATTCCCTCAGGTACAAATGTACATATCAACGTGAAGTGTGTGAAGTTGGCAGAGAGTGTATAATGGCAGTTCTCTCATTCTTATAGACATCGCTTCAAACACATTTATCAGCGTTTAAAAATATTTTAAGAGAGGTAGGGCATAACGGGTTTCCCGTTCGAATTTGGAGCTGCCCGACTGGGGCAGGACTTCCACCTTATAGAAGTCCCTAGCAAAATAACACTATTTTTTGTGTTGTGTTCCTACGCGTCGAAAAAGGTTTCTAATGATTAGCTTATTGGGGAGGTGGAGGATTGGTATATTGTGTTGGCAGCAGAGGAATTAGTCCTATTATACTGCCAACACAGGTTGGCAACGCGCAAGTGATACTTAGATATCATGAGCGTTAATAGGCTACGGTAGCCGCTTCCCATCAGGTGGGCCGTATAAATAATAAATACCTGGGACAATTCCACACAAATTTACCTAGTCCCAAATTAAGCAAAGCTTGTGTTAGGCAACGATCTATTTACTTATATAGATAGATATATACTTAAAGCAAAGGTCGCAAGTTCGAATCCCGACTGTACCAATGAGTTTTTCTGAACTTAAGTACAGTGATTAGTCACACCACGAGCTTTACGGTGAAGGAAAACATCGTGAGGAAACCTGCATACGTCTGAGAAGAAATTCAAAGGCGTATGTATGGTCGTGCTTGAGTAACGGCGATGGACTCGCCATCTGTCACGTTGGCACCTAATATACCTCTGGCGGAAAGTGGGTGTGTGGGTATTACCTATACACCTCTGCCTACCCCTTCGGGGACCTTTGTGGGAAGGCGTGAGGATATATATATAAAAAAACCGTATAAAGAATGAATAAGATACCCATTTGGATGCGAGAAATAATTGTATCACAATATTTAGTGACACTGTTCATCCCAAGATCTTAAACGCAGATTCAGGAATTGACATACGACAGAACACAGCGCAACGGACACGTCGCATCAATCAGTCCTAATCCGGGATTATTTGCAATGAGTGCGCTTGGCGTCCAACGTTCTATTCTGGATGCGGTGCTTTTATGACGCGCAACATTGCAATATTCGCCGAGCACCTGATTTATTCAGCGTCGTAAAGTGCGCGGCTTACAACAAGTGAGATAATCGTCGCACACGATTAGATGTTAACTAGAGAACAGTTAAGTGTATGGTTTATGTCAAAGACAATTTTGTAGAAGCATTATTGGATAGTAAATAACTCCATCTGCTGCAAGTGAATTCGAAATCAGTGAGCATTTATCAAAGCGAATGAGGACTTTGAGTCTAGATGAAAAATTTACTTCTCTGTCTATGTACTCTGTTAGTTGTCCTGACAAGCTTCGCCCGGGTGAAAAAATATAATTTCCTGAAACGCTATCGGAGCGCCACCTATCGAGTCCAATTGTGGATCTAAACCATTCTCGAATCCACCTGAAGACACAGAAAACTTCATTAAAATCGGTCCAGTCGCTTACGATTGTATAATAGACATGCGGACAAACATTTATGTTTATTATAGAAAGGCAAAATAATTAACAGTAAAATTTCACGTTTAACAAAAATTATTTTCTCGTCGTGAAAATTGTTTTCTTTTAAGTCGCCTATACAATTACCTACGCCTATAAAAACCTATGTACTCAAGAACATACCACATGTTCTTAAGTGCATAGGTTGGTCTAATCTGTATACTTTAGTCTGGCCAGCTCCCCATAATTTTGTGGGGATGGTAGTCGAAAAACAAACGAATAAACAATTAAAACTGTATTAAACTTAACGTGCAAAATAGTACATGGATAGCGCTGTTACTCGCTTCTAACGACTGACATTTCTTTTTCTTAATAAAGGTTAGCAGTGTTGCAAGGTACATCTTTTAAATTAACCTATTATTCCCACAGTAGGTGCATAAAACTACCTTTTCGCACTGAAATATAAAAAAAAAAAGATATGTTACATAACCAATGACGTAACCAAAGATGTACCAAGTATAAATCTGCAACTTTATTGCTTTCACAGTAAAACGTCGTTGGCAATTTTTGTACAAATTGTGTCGTGATTTGTATTCCACGCTATGACGCGGCCCCCGGAGTCGAGACCACAAGGAATCCTTAATAGGCTACTAAAATTATAACTCGCTAAAAGCATAGTCTAGACCTTGACATATCGCGGTTACACGTGTAGGACGCAGGTACAAGATATCTGGAATGTATTAAATATACATACACATACATATCATCACGCCGAGTCCCTAAGGGGTAGGCAGAGAGAATAGAGCGCCAGTTCTCTCTAGACTTACATACCTCTTTCGCTTCGTCCACAGTCATCAGTCGCTTCATACATGCTCGTCGGTTTCGAGTACTCTTGACGTTCCCGTTCTTGAGCGTCCGATCGATTTGATGGTAGTTGGAACGTGGTCTTCCTCTGTCTCTTCTTCTTGCACACAATTTTGTATTAAATGTATATAAAATATATGGAAACCCCTGGAGGCGTTATATACCCGTGAAAAAAAGAAATACACCTATTTTACACAATCCCAATTTCCACAAGGTTTCCGGTTAGGCGACAGACTGAAGTGACGGATGGCGAGTCCGTCGTCATTTCTCAGCCTAGCTTATACATTATACATACACCTCTGGCGGAAAGTGGGTGTGTGGGTATAACCTATACACCTCTGCCTACCCCTTCGGGGACTCTTGTGGGAAGGCGTGAGGATACATTATGTACGTGATTGAATTTCTTTTCAAACGTGTGCATATTTATTTCTCCTCAATGCTTGCCTTCACCGTAAAACCCCTGATGAGCTTAATCACTGTTCACTTAGTAAACCTACGGCTTGGCCGCAAACTGAGCCATATTCTCCCCCCCCCTCCCCCCTCCCCCTCCCCACATGTTCACACGCGAAGCAGACAATCCGAGCTACACAAAATACCCTCATTACAATTTTTATTGCATGTATGTATTTATTAGACGTGCGATCCGGCGATCACTATTCGGTGCGCGTGCGCCGATCGCGGCATTACGCACACGTCGCTACTCAAATAACAATTAATTGTAGAATATGGACAGCCACACCTAGTAGGACTTATTAAATACATTGTAGGCTAAGAGCCAGATTGGCTATAGTAGACCTCATACACGCATAAGTGTGTTGAAGAAGAGGCAGAGGAACGCCTTGCTCCCACTATATAAATCAACAAGACGCACATTCTAGGATTTGAACGTCAAGACTACTCGTAACCGACGAGCACGTATGCAAAAGTTGTAAAACGTATGTTGGTAAAGCTAAAGAGGTCTACTCTCTGTCTACCTCGTGAACTTGGCGTGATGATAATATGTATGTAGTAGAAGCGAAATTCAGATGTCCTAGCGGTTGCAGTGGGAGTAGCTTAGATGACGTTTCTCCCGCATCTTTAGTTGACATGGTTCAGTTAATAAAACTAAAGAAAATTATTTCTTTTCCTTTACTATCGGGCACGTTCGACTCATTCTGTCATCCCATCACATAAATACAAATGCCCTAACGAGTACCTACACCTGTCAAATATTTAATGTTGCCATATCTAATTTACCGGATTGAGTGGACGCATGGTTGGGGAGCTAATTAAAAATTCCTTCAACCCAACCCACTGTTATTATAAACTCTGTAACAACAATGCAGAGTCGATAATCGCTTGTGTAAAATGTGCGATTGTATCGCGTGTGCGCCGGCGCAGTATCGAGTGATCGGCGGACGATGACACCGCGCGGTTTTTTGATAATTCTGCGCTTTTCCTTTTGTTGTGTGTATTAATTTACTCTGTGAGATAAGTACAGCGATACTGCACACGAGGTGGGTGTCATGTTCAATAAATTGGGAGTTATGCCCTTGTGTAAAAGGCCAAGAGATATAGGGTCGGCATCCTATATCTCCCGGCCTATAGGCCATAGTGATACTTTTGGTGTAGCAAGCGCTCTTAGGCGGATATAATTCTTGTTCTCCTAATATTTGATTATTATAAGATCCTTAATTCTTATTATGAGATCTGTAAAAAAAAAGAAGAAAAATTAATACACATGAGATATGTAAGGCTGAAGAGAGTTGGTACTTCATAGTTCATACACCTTGGCCATTCGTCACCGTGGACCCGTCTCACACGGAATATTTGACTAAAGTTTATATTTTAATTAGTTTAACGAACGGAAATGTCTTTCTAGCTAGGTAATATTAAGCCTAATATGAGTCTGCCTCGAAACCCGTTTTACAGCTTACCTAGGTTAATCAAATTGGTAATTTAAGATGTTAGCGCGTTGCTTCGTTAGTAGGGTTTTAGCAATGCCCAAATGGTTTTTTTTTAAGAATGCATAATGCCAAATTTCATGCAATTCCGTTCGTTCTCACGTAAAAGTGAGGACAATCCTATATATAAGTAAGTTTGTACTTACGCTTGTCATTTATAGTATTGGTTAAGATATTTTATGGCGAGTAGCGATTAGAAGAGTTTGTGGCACACGCTCCTCGAGATATGTGCGAGTGTAAATAATACTTAACAGATAAAAGCAGCTGAAACTAAGCGAACACGCAAGGAAAACAAAAAATAAACACAAAATTGATCACCAACAAGTTGGTGTAATGTTACCAGCAGGCACCAGGCTCTCATGGCCGCGCGGTGTTCATAAATACAGCGTATGATCGCCCTCACACGGCGCTCCTTGGATTAATGCTGCCCTGGTACCCGACCGGTCCACGCGTACGCCTACGTACGCTATTGTACGCTTTTATAGCTAAGTAATTTCATTCATATTTAAAATGGCTTTTAATATGTCAGGAAGATAAGAACAGCTTGTTGGAATACCGTTACATTTAGGAAAAAAAAGTTGATTAATTAAATTAAAAGCTTAACTTTATTTGTAGAGTTACAATATGTAACCCTATAAATTACGCATTATAACAGTTTTGCATAAAACCCCGCGAAAGTGATTTCGAAAACGCGGTCACCTCTAACTACTCAACCGATTTTCATGGTATTTTGCATTCGTGTAGTCAGAGTCACAGGAAATGTCTTATACACATTGTCGTTCAGAAAAATAAATTGATTTTGAGGGATAGAAATGTACTGTTTCTTCGGTCGGTACATTTGCTTACCATTAAAACAAGATACATTTCTCGTATCAAGCCTTTTTTATAATTTTACTGTCAATTCATATATTAAATCTATGTAAGGTACTTTTCTTGTTGGTAACCCTATTGCGCGCAATCAAGAAGGACGTCGCGAGAGTCGTTAGACCCCCGCTGCTTTGGCGTCAATTTCTTTGTCATTTTTATTTTCCTCTGCAATGTATTTTTTATTGTTGACTTTACGGATTTTTGCCCGGTTCGAATTTAGAACAGCTTGTTTATGAACACCTAATAATATGTAAGACGTATTAAAAAGATATATAATTCGAAAACTCATACAAAAGCTACTGAATTTATTTTGTTAAAAAAATATTTTTTAATAAAATTCCCACTTTTCATTTAATTGTATTTAGTCTTCTTAAATATTATGCGATATAATGGTCCAGCTCGCTAACCGTTTACTCACTAATTGAAAGAAAAACCTTCATACAAATACTAGTTTTTTCACATAGTAGCAATTCACGTGCCTTCGATAAGCATAGCAGATATGTGCAGACGTTAATAGCGCTTTAAAAAAACAATCAATTGCTCACTACACCGAGGTAAAAGAACATTTAAAAAAGTAAGTAATCTCTAAATCTTTACATTAACTGCAGTTATTTACATAAACAGCATCAGTTAATCTACAAAATGTTTCTCTGCTTAACTAAAGTGTTTTAATATGCAGTTCTCTTATCAAACTACTAATCGCCCACCTAAAACTTCCCACATGTGGCGACCTTGTGTACAAACATACCCGGAAATGGGAGCTGAATAGTTCCAAGTCTTGTATACTGATGAGTTACTCTGAACGTGAACAATTTGTCGAGATATTCCATGGTAACGTAAAGCCGTGGTGGCTGAGTGGATCGAGTCGCGACTGTATCAATAAGTTTTCCGAACTTGATTAGTCACACCACGAGCTTCACGGTGAAGGAAAACATCGAGAGGAAACGTCTGAGAAGAAATTCAAAGGCGTATGTATAGTCGTGCTTGAGTAACGGCGATGGATACGCCATCTGTCACGTTGGCACCTAATATACCTCTGGCGGAAAGTGAGTGTGTGGGTTACTACCTATACACCTCTGCCTATCCCTTCGGGGAGCCTTGTGGGAAGGCGTGAGTGTGCATAGTGCCATTGAGATACTAAATAAGATTTCTTATATGGATAGAGGTATAAGCGTATCTATTAATTAAGCTCAATTTACTCGTATTTTAACTCATTAATAACACGTTCAAATAAGTCAATAATATTTTACCGAGGGCGCTTAGATAATCTACCAAAATCCCCGCGATCACACTCCGTCGTTTATTTACATTTTAATAATGCAAATGAAAACACGTCACCAGTCCATCACCGACCCATCACCGCCGCACCCTCGGTGCATTAAGCCCTGTTAAACCCATCGCCGTGTTGACTTTCAAACGCAATGCATATTTTGACGAGAAAGGAGATAATTTGATTGTAAATCAAGAGTTGTGGTGGTCCGAAGTAGTCTATACCGATCTTAACTGCTTAATTATTGGTGTATCCTCACGCCTTCCAACAAGGGTCCCCGAATGGGTAGGCAGAGGTGTATAGGTAATACCCACACACCCACTTTCCGCCAGAGGTATATTAGGTGCCAACGTGACAGATGGCGAGTCGCCTTTGAATTTCTTCTCAGACGTATGCAGGTTTCCTCTTGATGTTTTCCTTCACCGTAAAGCTCGTGGTGTGACTAATCACTGTACTTAAGTTCAGAAAAACTCATTGGTACAAGTGGGATTCGAACTTGCGACCTTTGCGTCGCAGGCAACTGCTCGAACCACTCGGCCACCACGGCTTTATTATTGGCACCAAGAAATTAACGGTGAAGGAAAACATCGATAGGATCCCAGCATATGTGTGATATGCGATTCAAAGACGTTTGTACAGTCGTGCTTGGAAACCGCGTTGGACTCTCCATCTCTCTGCAAAATACAAGTATATCCGGAAAACAGGGGACGTGTTACACCTCTGCTTACCTCTTCAGGGACCTTTATAGGAAGGCGTGAAGTAAATCGCACCGAAACTGTGTCTATACCCACCCACTTTCCGCCAGAGGTATATTAGGTGCCAACGTGACAGAAGTGACTTTTTGGCATACTCGTACGCTTACTTACGTCAAGGACACGACCAAAGCTCCTAATTAAAATAAGATAGCAACAGAAGTGTCATATAAAGATGCCAAGAGGAATATCACAAAAGCAGCATCTTTATGTAGAGTACAGTTTAAAGACATTGCGGAGTCGTCCGGCTAAGGATAAGTAATAAAATACGACACCTATCTCACCCGTATCGGCTTTAATGAAAACCGCCCGACTATCTCTGCACAAATCCGGCCCTCTCTTAGTTAATATATGCGATTTTTATCAGTCCCACCCGACCCCAAACGGCCCGGCGCGGCGCAGGGTTAAAAATATGCAAAAATCAGCGCCTGGGGTGAATATTAAGCAATGTAATTTTGTATAATATTCCACAATTAAAATTCAAATTGAAATCAATGCGCGGATGAATGGTCGTTCAGGCGGGGGCGGTGGTTAGGGCTCCGCTCCAGACCGTCTGCAGTTCATCATATTCACGTTCAGTACACATCATGTAGCTATTACTCATATCTTCGCTCACTTCAATTAATGCGTAGACCCGGTTCAAATACTCCATTTACCGTCCTCACTTAAAAAGTTAAGATATTAAAATGCGGATAAACTTCGGCGGTAATTATTGTTACCTGCAGTTAACAGATTCATCCCGGCTCAAGCAACTGTCATAACTATCAAATTACATGCCGTTAAAACAGTGTAACCAACATAACATCAGCACCGCGACCTGGTGATATCGTAAAAGCGACGAATGCTAGACACAGAATTGTTGTAAATTCAAATATTTGGTGTGTACAAAATATTCGGGAACAGTCTCCGAGTTACGGCACACTTAATGGTCCATAAACGCACCCCATAACTTGGCTATCTGGAGGATCATTCCAAGTGTTATACCCTCTTAATTGGCCGTTCCGGGCGGAATCGTCAATTTGAGATATTAAACTAATTTTCAATGCTGTGTAATCGCGGAGACGTGATGCCCACCATTGTGGGGTTATGCTACAATCGTACAATAACATTTTACAAAATTTCCTTTTAATGTCCCTGAACACTTACATGTGAATTTATACACTGTTATTAATGCTTAGCTAAAACAATATATTTGTTACTTTGAACTTAATTATCTAATGAACTTAAACGTCGTCAATAACATACATACATGTCATCACGCTGAGTCCCCAACGGGGTAGGCAGAGAGTATAGAGCGCAAGTTCTCTATAGACTTGTATACCTCTTTCTTGGTTATCTTGAAGATAACAATAATTATACCATAGAAAAACTAATGATTTGATAAAATTTTTAAATAGATTTGTAAAGGAAATATTACTGACCACTTTGACACTGACTGACATGATAGCTTCTGTCAAAATACTTTTGAGGGTGAGAAATATGAAGACTAATATACACGAGTCAGATCAAAGAGATGTCTGCCATGGCGTGAAAGGAGGTCATAGAAATTGCTCTGGTCTGTCTAGAGCAATTTCTTCATCAGAGAGACCAGCTCTGAAATACGGTTGACGTTAAAATTTAACGTTACCATATAATCTTATTTAGCAGTAAGTCGTAAAGTGACTTCTTATCGATGTTGGTCATTAAAAGCTCAATAACGTCTCGACAGCTCCCAACTTATTACCAAAGCCACATATTACTAAATATGTAGTTCCGAAACTGTTTTATCTAGGATTTTTTATTATATTGTATTTAAATAGGATTTAGGATTATAATTTCCGACGACTATTTTTATCTTGGGACTAACTCTCCTTCACAAACATGGTCCAAAACTAAGCAGAGCTTGCACTGAGGTAACTAGACAACTATATACATAGATTATATAAATAAATAAATAGGACATCCAAGTCCAGGGTGCAACCGGGTTCATCACTCAAATATCCGCCCCCAGCGAGAATCGAACTAACAACCTCAAGCTTCGCAATCAGAAACTCTGACCACTAGGCCAGTCCATATCTAGCATGAACAATTTACCAGAGATCAGTATTAGTTTGACGACTTTTAATATCTCATCCATGTTTTAAAGCTGCTCGTATCGTAAAGGTAAATGTAGAGTCTGAAAGTCTGGAGAAAACTGGCGTTCTATTCTCTTTGCCTACCCCGAGAGCGATATTATCTACCTTAAAAGATAGAACAATTCGGCAAAATCTCTCATAAGAACGAATGATTCGCATAGAATTACTTTTATTGAGATCTGAAACGTCGTCAGACGCAAACGAAAAAGATACATTAAAAATTACTATGTTTATATATCAGGAGGATTTATTAGTTCATTAATAAACGCCTACTTTATTCCATTATAAAAGTGCAACGACTCCTCGAGACAGCGAAATTAAAGTACAAAACGCGTTAAAACAAAATGTCTGAGTTATTTTTTCACACGGGCAATACCAATAACAGCGTAATAAAATCAACAAAATAAGCTGAATCTCTCATTAAAAATGTAACGTGCGGGAATAAGCGATGGTTATTAAAGAGTGTCAAGTCATGATATTCAAAGCTCGTGTAATTAAGCAGACCCAGCGCTTTCGGGCGTCACGCCGCCGACGTCGCGGCGCGGTTACATCAGCTCTATGTAAATACTGTTGCGCGTGATAGGGCTGCGATTGATCTAATTACGTATATTTTACGTATTCAATTAATATTTATTTTAAAGATTAAAGTTTGAAACAAATCTATTTTTATGAACCTATGATGAAGTTCAGTTATCAGAATAAAGTTTATCCAATAACGACATTTATACATATTTATTTTTAATCATGGCCATCTCTGTCACACAGCTGGGCAATGGCCTCCCTTGTGACCTTCCACTTCGATCGTGCGCTACCTCCGACCAACTGCTCAGGTGCATGCCCACTTCGTCCCGCCATCTTCTTCTTGGCCTCCCACCTCTTCACATTCTATAGGGTCATCAGTGACATTTAATCATTACAATTTGTGTCCCACTGCTGGACAAAGGCCCCCCTCCAGTCCTTCCACTCCCCGCGATCGTGCGCTACCTCCGACCAACTGCTCAGGTGCATGCCCACTTCGTCTCGCCATCTTCTTCTTGGCCTCCCACCTCTTCACATTCTATAGGGTCATCAGTGACATTTAATCATTACAATTTGTGTCCCACTGCTGGACAAAGGCCCCCCTCCAGTCCTTCCACTCCCCGCGATCGAGCGCTACCTCCGACCAACTGCTCAGGTGCATGCCCACTTCGTCCCGCCATCTTCTTCTTCGCCTCCCACCTCTTCACATTCTATAGGGTCATCAGTGACGTTCGTTTGGCCCTGACAACAAATGATTACAAAGGCGACCAAACGTGTTGATAGAAGTTAGACCACACCTATTTAGTCGGAGTTATTTTTAGGTGCAACACTGTGTTATAGTTCAAAAAGTAGCTGGTACATTCGCGTTCGAACACGCAATGTTTGCGTTGCAGGCGACAGCTCGAGGCACTCAGCCACCACGGCTGTAACCCGTGTGAAAATTATAATGTTATAAGAATTGAATTAATCCGAACTGAAACACAATCCATTTCAGTAATGTATTTGGTTATGCAATATTGTCAGTGCAGTTTGGTCCTTGCCACGTCAGCCACGCAAAATTGCATCCTATTGGTTCGCAATAGATGCCATTCTGTCGGCATTGGGAATATTTGAGTGGCAATTTTAATTACCTACCCCCGTTTGGTGTTGCCCTACGCTAGATAAGGGTGTTTGCAAATAGGAGGGACGGCAAAGAAGCCAATCCATCAAATTGCTGAGCGCATTACGACACCAACGTTGTCACCCCTTGCGGGTTGTGCCATTCGGGTATCGACGAAATTTGTCGATAATTTTAATGTATTATTCATATTATTAATTTTAGTGTAAATTATATTATAGTTTAATTAAAAATCGCACAGTTATGTCCATTAAATATGAGTCTTATCATCGACATTGCGTTCTGAAAGAAATACCTTTTCTGAAAGTAAATTGTGTTTAATTAAAATATGGAGTTTGATATCTATTATTTTTGTGTAATAATCATGCAATCAGCATAAAAGACACGAAATAGCTTGAAGAGCCGTGGTGGCCGAGTGGCTCGAGTAGCTCGAAGTTCGAATCCTGACTGTTCGTACCAATGAGTTTTTCTTAAGTACAGTGATTAGTCATACCACGAGCTTAACAGTAAAAGAAAATATCGAAAAGAAACCTGCATACGTTTAAGAAACATTCAAAGACGTATGTATAGTCGTACTTGAGTAACGGCGATGGACTCTACATCTGTCACGTTGGCACCTAAATTATGTTTCTGGCGAAAAGTGTTGGTACATCTAAACACTTCGAGAACTTGTGAAACGGCGTGAGAATAATAAAGTATTAACTTACCTTAAAAAGAAACCAAATGCACTACTATCGATATCCCGTGAGACATCACTACGGGCGCGTGCTTTCAGTTGATTGGCGTAACTCGATAGTCCCTGCACTCATTTGAGCCCGGCACTAATGCCGTGCGATAAATCTCACGAGAGCGGTGTCAATGGCAGTGCACCCAAGTGTTGTGACTGGAAAGATTATAATGCTACGGAAGAAATACCCTCAACAGTCCCTCGAGTGGTCAAGGTGACAGGTGCCGAGGTGGCACATGCGAGATCCTATTCTATCCTATATCAGATCTGCAGATGACAATGAATTGCTCCTCTTGTACACAGTTTATATATGTAAGTTTAATATTTTCTGAGATGAGCTGAGATGGTTTGGCCATGTCGAGTGAATGAATGAAGAACGATTGACGAAAAAAGTGTATAAGGCGAGTGTGAATGAAAGTGTTGGAAGGGGTAGACCTAGGCGGACAAAATTAAGGACGTCTTGAAAAAGGGGCAGGTCAAGAGCACCCTAAACCGAAGAGCATGTATGAAGAGGATAATGAAAGAGGACGAAGCGAAAGAAGTATGTAAGGATCGTAGCAAGTGGAAAGCAGTGGTCTCTGCCTACCCCTACGGGATAGAGGCGTGATTATATGTATGTATGTATCTTTTATACCCCTACGTAAAACGGAACAAATGTTAAAAGAGAGAACCGGGGAGTTTGTTTCGCCGTTTCTTCTCCTGGCAGGTATTATTTCTTGGAAACGGTGGTAACTTTAGTTTATATTAAATATGTGACGTTCAATAAGTGTTCCCTGTGTCCCTTACGTTGAATAAAATATTTTGATTTAGTTTTTTTATATGGGCTTTCGTAGCTCGTACAATGCCGACCGAAAAATCTCTTCACACCGTTGTCGGACCCCATGGTGTCTTCTTTAAGGAAAACCTCAGTGGCAAGTTCTCTCCATAGCCTAACAGTGTGCTAAATCCGAGTAAACTCTCTGTGATGTTCGCTTCTCTTTCCATTCGCTTAGTACACTTCCATCAATCACCCACCTCTTGTCATGGACGTGGAATTCACCCCCATAACTTGCAACTGGAAAGGTCTCCTTCCGCTCAGGCCGTGGAATGAACTCCTCGTTGAGGCTCTTTCTAGAGATTACAGCATGAAGTTGTATGTGGGAATGAAAAGATTCGTAAAAGTAAGGCAGTGAGTTTCGCAAGGCAGACAGAAAGTTTCGGAGTGTGGCAACCTTTGGTAATACAAGTGATTATATGCAGCGGTGACCGCTTGCTATCAAGCCGCTTAATTACCATCTAACGCACCAAATTATCCTCGCAAAACATGAAAACCGCACCGCGTAGCCCTACACCATAGTGGTACGCGTGCCGCGGCGCAGGGGTCGCGGATTCGGTGTCGGGTTGCAATCCGCTTACCCACGCTTGGAAAAGACATCGGATTAAGTCTAATGACCAGCTCTGTTACATATATTGCTCTTATTAAAACCATTTATTGTCCATATGCAACGCAAAGATTTCAAGATCGAACCTCGACTTTAGACGTACAATAAGTTATATCTGAACTTCTTGAAGCTTGGGGTTTGAAAAGCCATCTTAATTAAGTTCGAAACCGTATGGAGAGGAAGTCCACGTTCTGTCGAGGATCATCGTCAGGATAGGAACGTTAAGAGTGCTTGAAACCTGGCATGTGTGAAGAGACCGATATAAATGAGCTTGGATAAAGTGAAAACGTCAGAGACAACTGCATTTCCTCATGAGGGTTTCTGCGTGATGACATGCATGTATAAGCTTAAGTTCAGCATAATCTCATTGCTACAATCGAGATTGGAGCTAGATTCTTTCGGCCACCACGTGTCTAATATTAGACGTGTATGACGTATTAGAACAACTAAAGATTGATGGAAGAACAACTGCATAGCCAATTTATTTTTAAAATACACAGCATTAATGACGTTGGGTTAATTTGGTAGGTCCCTTGACTTTTCACACGCATACATGTTTGCGTGGGGTCCCCGGACTGGGGGAGCAGATGAATTAGGGGATTACACCGCTGCAGCATGCAACTGCACTCTGATTTTGCACGCTGATACATCTACAGGGTGATTCAATCAAATCCTTACATATTTTTTTTGTTTTTATTCTTAACGCTAATCGTTAGAAGAGTATAAATAAGTTTGTAATTTATTTAACTGCAGATTTTCTATACAAAGTTTTGATTTAATTCCAAAGTTGATGTAAACGCTTAAAGATCCCAATAAATCTCGCCGCACGAGTAGGACAATTACACAGACAATAATCCTGTTGTTTTTGTCAAACTGTGACCATTTTATTGTGTCTTGTACACCCTATAGAGCGACGCGCGAGGGGCGGCGGGTAATGGCCTAAAAGTAATTTTATTACTTTACCCCTATTACCATCACAATGTGCATGCCACCGGCTGAATGAGATACGCACTCGATACAACGTTGCATCATTTTTAACTTTATCGATAACGCGACTAGCTGTAACAACACTATTCACTTTCTTTGGAATTACATAGAGAGCAAAGTTAGAAAAATTACTCTGTTCTTTCCTTGTTTTATTTATAGTCCGTGACAAAGGCAAAACGATTCGCTAAACAAAGGAAACGTGCGGAATACAACGTTTGTATTATTAACGACGTACGCCGCCCGTGTACAAGGCGCACAGAAGTAAGACGAGGCACACGGTACTGATTCGATTTGTTCCTGCGCCGATGAATATTTGATACATCTCAGTGCACACTAATTTGTTTATCGTGTTGCGCACTCCTGTTCGCCTAGTACCTGTGGAATGGAATCCCGAAGCGGAATATGTCTAAATTATTCATTCACACGCAAAGGAAAACATCTGGAAAGATTTTTCCATGAGAAATAGCTTCTTTTTTTTCTTGTCAAGTCAATTTAGAATATTAGAAATGGAAATAAAACTAGTTCTGGGCTAGCATGAAACATAGCAGTTTCGAAATTGGGTTCGCATATACATACTTTAAAACATTATCAACGGCATGAGAATTAATTTAACCGAGATACGAATCACTGGCATGGCAGGTGATTAAATAAATACAAGTTGACGTCTCTAATTAATATGCCAGACGCACAGCAGATAAGGCGAGCCATCTCCTTACACTTCTGTATGCCTGGTACTTGCGATTAACACGTTATTATAAATATATGACACTTGTCTCGTATGTGTGTGGAATCACTAACTAAGTCATGTACAATTAATTTATTAAACTAATTGGTAATACAAGAAATAACATTTACATTAACTT